>PVIH01005463.1:0-116485 GCA_004025045.1 Sigmodon hispidus | reverse complement strand
CCTACTAAATATTTCCTAATCTTTTGCTCAGAAGCTTTCTAAACACCTGAAGGTGGTCCCCTTATGTCTGCAAATTCCAACAATGACCTTAGGTCAGGTGACCTGTGTGTGCTGTGACTCAATCCAAGCAATATCTGGCTATGGTACTTGCCTCGCATAATTCTTCCAGAATCTCAAAATTTTCAGTCTTTGAGATGGTCAATGGGCTCTGAATTTAAGTCTTTTTTAATTTAATAAGTGCAAAACATTAGGTATTATTTTAAAACAAAATGATTTAGTTGATCTTCCTCTGGTTTTATTTCACATCTCCTCCTCAGCTCCATTTCTGTCACATTCTTTCTAAAAAACACTCTATTTTAAAAAAGAGTAATAAGTAAATAAATTCAGGGAATTGATATGAACCAATGGACATAGGCAAGAGAATATAAAATGAAATTTTTAGGTCATTGTCAAAGAGAGTTTTAGAGATGTTGGACCCCAAGTCTCTGTTACTGCATCTAGTGTCTAATACATTTCTCACTGGATGAGTATTCCTCAAGAACCTGACAGACACACTACACTGTGTTATAGGACAAATTCAAATACCTCTGCAGAGCTTTCTATCTCCTCAACTTCCGTTTTTCCTATTTTTCTTCCCACTATCCCTGTATATGGTTGATATGTTCTCAAGAATATCTAATAATAAACAAGTATGAAACAGGCAGGTGCTATGTAAATGTCTTATAAAGATTCATGGGTAATGTTATTGTGGCTCAATACTTAACTCATAAGACCATTTTAGGGGCATTCCTCTCATTTAAAACTGTTTCAGTTTCTATTCTAGCCATCTGTCCTGGTACAGTTGTTTTCCATAAGACACACAAAAAACTAGGATACTCAGAGTGCCCCTGGATAAAGATCTATGTTTCTCTGTCTCTCTGTCTCTCTCTGTGCCTCTCTCTGTCTCTGTCTCTCCCTCTCTCTCTCTGTCTCTGTCTCTCTCTCTCTGTCTCTCTCTGTCTCTCCTCTCTCTCTCTCCTCTCTTCCCCCTCTCTTTCTCTCTCTTAAGGTGCTGATCTCCACATATGTTTGTGTCTCTTGGTCACCATCTAAAAATAAGGCAGCATTTTTCTATACTAGTCTGCCATTGGAGAGCACATTAGATACTGTAATAATTGTGCTTTGAAACAATTATCTAAAGGGAAACACTCCCCAAGGGTGCAATGAACATGTAGCCTTCCATGTCACCAAGACCAGATACGGCATATTCATCTACAGAGACAAACTGGTTTGAAGAATTTTTTTTTAAGTTTAACAAACAAATCTGAAGAGGAAAAATATGTTTAATTATTAGCATTAGCTTATGATAATATTCCCAGTCAACATTTTTGTTCAGTTACAATATGTTTTAAAGCGTATAGTTTATATGACAAGGTAGGCCTCTAGGAGGCATCTACTTAATCCTAATATTGAAGCTTCATAGTTGTGAAAGCTGGTTTCTATTAAACCCAGAAGCCAGAACCTTATGCAGATGTGCAGAGGAGCCATATTGAGCACAATCCTCCAGATGCCATACTTTAGATATTTAGTTTACAGAGGTTTAAGGGAATATGAGATCCAGAATTACTTCAAGGTCATGCCATTGATTTCTTTCTTCACAAGGCCCCCAACCTTAATAAACTAATCCCTATATTGCCAAAAAATAGTAATTTATCACAAGGTACAATTATGAAGTTCTGGGAGTATATTAATTTGAGTCAAGCCAAAATAGAGTGGTTCTTTCTGAATGATCACCTCTGATGGAACACATAAAAAAATCTTCTTAGGGGTCTCTCATTAAATATCATCTTAAAATACATTCTATATACTACTAAAATAGGGAAACATTCATTAAAGCCCTGAAATTTCTTGAGTTCCTTTTCTTCTTGAGTTCTTCAAACACTATTTTCCCACTACACATTAACCATTAGAACTTAATTTACATCAAATACATTGTATAAGTAGAATTATATGGACATCTCAAATAACAAAATAACTTTCTAAAACTAAAAAAACTGTATTTCTTATAAAATTAATTTGAACCTCATACAATGCATACTGGAAGGTTGAACCGTCTCCAGAGGGCAGAAGTTATTCTTGTAGGGAAAAGGAACAACAAAGAGGAAAAAGCAGTTGTTAGATAGCACATCTCCAGTGGAACTGGGTTGATAAAAATATAAACTACTAGGTTCTACACCAGAGGACCAAGAGGAAACAACTAATCAGGGATATAAATAAGTTGATGTGTTTTGTGCTTTGTAGGGTGTGAGTCCCTGTCAACAATCACAGAGACTGTCATGAAAGCTAAAAAGAGTCATGGGTGTCCAGGTGGGAATAAAGTAGTGTCAAATTGAAGATGATAGGTAGATGTGATATTCTTGTTCAGGGAAGTTTGTCCAAATGGTTACTGACTACAGGTGGGGGTTAGTGAAAAGGGAGGACACAAATGGCAAGAAAAGCTCAAAGGGCACAAGAATCTCATTGGTAACACAGAGAAAGCAAGTAGTGACCTGAGCCAGTAACAGCATACGCAGGAGCCTTTTCTTCCAGACTATAGGAAGTTCAGAAGAAAGAACAAGGAACAAGTTGTAAAATATAAGAAAAGCAGTAATTAGTGGGGGCAGGGAGTAGATAAGAAGTCCAGAAAGTGGGTGCTTTCAGCAAGAACTGGTTATTTCAGCCAACACTAAGCTCCAAGCACTCCAGACAGGATGGGGGAGATTTGGAGGGTAAATCTGATTACACAGCTCTCCTTTGTGAGGATATGAACAAAACTAAAAATATTAGATGAGGACTGTTTCTGAATATCTGCTAGTCTCTAAGATTGCAACCATCAGTACATTTGAAACACAGAGAGATAACTTCAGTGAATGCCATTTGGTTTCCTCGTTTTGGGGGGAGAGATGGGGGACTAATAAACATTTCAGTTAGACACTGAGACAAATGATCATATATTTTTAAAGAATTTTACTGCTTCAAACCTCATAAACTATGTTTCTTTCATTGTGTTAAATATATATTTTCATTAAAGAAAAACATTGAGCTATAATGTTTCAGGAATACTTTAATACATTCTATATAATATAACAAACTATTAATCCCTTGAGGTCATTGACATAAAAACTCAAGAATATAGATTACACAGGAAGAAAATTCTCCTGCTCTACCTAATGTGTCTGATGGCAATTTTGGATGAAAAAAGAAAACACAGATAATAAGGTAGCTGCAGCAATCCCTGGTAGACAATTAAGGACTAAAACTAACCACAAGTTTAAGCAAGTCCAGGATGAAAAATGACCCTATTACTTTTACATCCATGCTGTGCACCTGATGAACCAATTTTAATTAAAAACAGACATGGTCATATTTTCAAAGACTGTAATAGAATCTAAGTAACTACAAAGTTAACAAAGACTACAGAAATGAATTGTGAAAATGAACAATCTGTTGTCCAGAAGGATTTTGTCTGTTTTATGCTCCACTGAGCTTTTCTGAATGAAAAGGAAACATACAGAGGAGATGTATATGTATACTCATTATATAAGTCTGGTAATTGTCTTATAATGTCAAATGATTCACAGAAAGAAAAATTAACTCCATGTAATTTAAATGTTCCTGAACATACCTTTAATTCTTTTTAATATGAGCAGAAACCAATAAGGTTTTCCTGCATATATCATGAGGCAAATGCCTTTTCTTCTGGATTGTGTCTCTCCTGCAGTCTATAGCACTATCTGTCCAGATGCCTATTCACTAAGTGGAGCCTTGCTCACTCCCTCTCCTGACCATCCTACTGTCCTTCCTCATGGCCTCTTGCATACTCTTGGTACATCTTTCCTGGTGCTTGTATACTTTCTTGTGGTCTTACCTAAGCCATGTTCATTTCTGAAGGTACCCAAGCTCCAGTGCCTCTGGAAGAAAGGATGGACACTGGAGAAGTTGACCCTGGACCAACATCCAAGTCACCAAATCCAAAGTAAATAGACAAATCTTTGTCTTGCTTATTGGCTCTGTTTATTTGCAAGACCCTTATCTCCTTGTTTTCTAGATTGTATGTACCAGTGTTTCTTGGCTTTCTGTATTCCTCTTTTCATTGAACTGCCTCCAGGGCCTCTAGTTTCTATCCTTCAGAATCAAATTCACTTAAAAATGTTCAATGTGCTGACACTGTTTTAGTGCATTTGAAAGGCCCTCACACAGAACCTACCCAAAGCTGACTTCCTTTCCTCAGCCCACACCCATAGTCCCTGCTATCCTGCCCTTTCTTGTTTACACTTCATAGGACATTCACCAAGAACCCACGTGTACTTGGAATCAATGCATATTTATTTTCACCTGTGCAATGCTGTGAGGGATACTGCCAACCTCCCACTTTTCCTTTCTGATGAGTCTCAAAGCTTTGATTCTAGCTCCTATCACTGGTTATTGAGATTTAGACAAAGTATTTCTAACATATATAATCACCTCAAGAGCTACTTCTTCCAGCCACATAGATAATGAAAAAAGGCAAAACTGGGCCCATCATTTTCAAAATCAAAAGAACTCTGTGTAGACAAGAAAGCTCACACAGCATGCAAACTGAATACATAATGTGGGTGTCACCCTGTGTATACAAAATATTTCAGACATCTGTCAGTGTTTCATAATTCATGCATGATGTGAATTTGTGCATAAACTTTGATATTTATGGTCCAAATGAGTTCATTACACATATAAAAATTACAAAATATCTCCTTGTATATGTAAATTACAGTGAATTTTTTATTATTATTATTATGAACAAAGAAGTCACACTTTCTAACCTTGTTTATCCTTATTCAAGGTCCCTACCCCCTTTATAAGTAGTATGAGAAGGTTTTAAAAATTAAAAAGCACTCACTTCCTGAAGATTTTATTTTAGTTGGGAATACTGGGTGGAAAACCCTGGGAGAATGGACAAGATGGATTGAGCAGCACAGCATGTTTTGCTGTGTGCAACTACATCTTGTGCATCCAGTAATATCACTTTTCTTTCATTTGGATAATAATGTGACTAATGGTGTGGAAGCAGATCTGTCTCCAGAAAACAAGGAACCATTTTTATTTAATATAATTTCCTTCAGAAATGCCACAGTTCTCGGACTTCTGCAAAACAGTAATTCCTGTAGAATGAGTCAGTCCTTCCCTTCTCTTCCTCACCTAATTCTTACTATACCATGAAGTCTCATTTTACTCGTGTAGTAGCAGATCTCTATCCTCAGTAAAACCCTGACCAGGCCCAGGGAAAGAACTCCGTTAGAGTATCCTGTTCTCCTCAGTCCAAGTATGTGAAGAGTCATGCTGTGAGCTGGGCATATGTCACCATCTGCTAACATAAGTTAAGAAAGATACATCTTTGTAGTAAAATGATATGATCTTACAAGGGTAAAGAAGGTTACTCTATACCTGGCCTTCCTCATTTCATTCATGAATACCGCAGTGATGACACTATCAAAGTTTCTTTACAGGTTTTCTTCCTATCTAATGAAACTTTGGACATGGAGGAAATGCTAAAAGCATGCATTCCCAAGCTATGATGGGTGAACAAAAGGAAACCTATGTAGGATGTCTCAGAACTAAGCTTGGACTTGCATGTGGAGGAGTCCAGTCACACAAGCACAAGGTGAGACATCTTGCGGAGACAATAAGCATAGGACAGCAAGCTGTGAAATGATACTATTTTCTAAAGCCTCTACTTCCAAATTACACAAGTTGAATTTATGACTGAGTATGTGGACTCCAACTTTTACTGTTCCCAGTGACCTGTAAGTGTGAAAGAGTGATGAATATTCTTTTGAAATTGTCAGCATGTGTTTCTGTATATATACATATATACATGTGTATACATATATATGGACTACAACAATTAATAAATCAACAAACAGAAATAAATATCAACTATATGTCTATAGTTCACATTACATACTGAATATGAGCTCTGATATGTGTGTGTGTGTGTTTGTGTGTGTCTCCATGTAAGTATTTGAGTGAATGCATTTGAATAGTTGCACTGTATACTCTCTTTATATACACAATCTGTGTGAATATGTTGATGCACATGGTTTTCTGAGTGTACATTGGTATACACATGTGCATGTGGTAAATGAATTCCTACAAATATTTTTCTTTCATCACCCACAGTCTTCCCACTCAAAAACACAACATGGAAGGAGAATTACAGACCCATTTCCCTCATGAATATTGTTGCTAAAATTCGCAACAAAATTCTGGTGAACCGAATAAACAACATATAAAATATATCATCCATCATGACCAAGTAGGCTTCATCCCAGAAATGCAGGGATGGTTCAACATATGAAAAACCATAAATGTCATCCATCATATAAACAAACTGAAGAAAAAAACCCACATGATCCTATACGTAGATGCTGAAAAAGCCTTTGACAAAATCCAACACTCCTTTATGATAAAAGCCCTGGAAAGATGAGCAATACAGTGAAAATATCTACATATAATAAAGGTGATTTATAAGAAGCCAACAGCCAGCATCAATCTTAATGGAGAAAAACTCAAAGCAATGCCACTAAAGTCAGGAACTAGACAAGGATGTCCTCTCTCCCCTTATCTATTCAATATAGTTCTTGAAGTTTTAGCTAAAGCAATAAGAGAACAAAAAGAAATTAAGGGGATACAAATTAAAAAAGAAGAAATAAAACTATATTTACAGATGATATGATTTTATACATAAGTGATACACAAAATTTTACCAGGAAACTCCTACAGCTGATAAACACCTTCAGCAATGTAGCAGGATACACGATTAACTCAAAGAAATCAGTAGCCCTCCTATACACTAAACATAAAAGGGCTGAAAAAGAAATACAGGGAAACATCACCCTTTAAAATAGCTGCAAATAGCATTAAATACCTTGGAGTAACTACAACCAAAGAAGTAACAGATCTGTTTGACAAAACTTTAAATCACTGAAGAAAGAAATTGAAGAGAATATCAGAAAATGAAAAGATCTCCCATGTTCCTGGATAGATAGGATCAACATAGTAAAATCGGCAATTCTACCAAAAGCAATCTACAGATTCAACATGCTTTCCATTAAAATCCCCCCCAAAAATTTTACAAACGTTGAAAGAACAATACTAATTTCATTTGGAATAATAGGAATGCTAGGATTCCCAATTTACTCAACCAAAAAACCTCAGGAGGCATCCCCACCCCCTACTTCAAATTATACTATAGAACTACAGTAATAAAAACAGCCTGGTACTAGCATAAAAACAGACTTGTGGAACAATGGAATCAAACTGAAGATCCCGACATTAACCAAAAACCTATGAAACCTGGTCTTTGACAAAGAGGCCCAAAATAATCAATGGGAAAAAGATAGAATTGTTAAAACATGGTGTTGGCATAGTTGGTTGGTAGTGTGTAGAAAAATGCAAATAAATCCAAGCCTGTCACCCTGCACAAAACTCAAATTCAAGTGGATCAATGACCTCAACATAAACCCAGACACAGTGAATCTGATAAAAAAGAAAGTGGGAAACACCCTTCAACGAATTGGCACAGGTGACCACTTTCTAAATATAGTACCAGCAGCACAGACACTTAAGAACAAAAATCAATAAGTCAGACTTCATGAAACCGAGAACCTTCTGTAAAGCCAACAACACTGTCAACAGGACAAAACGACAGCCTACAGAATGGGAAAAGATTTTCACCAAACTTACAAGACTGATCTATAAAATATATAGAGAACTTAAGAAACTAGAACCCAAAATTTTGAATAACCCCAGCAAGAAATGGGGTTCAGAATTAAAAAGGAAAATCTCAGCAGAAGAATTATGCACGGCTGAAAGGCACTTGAAAAAGTGCTCATCATAGAAATGCAAATCAAAACAACTTTGAGATATCACCTTGCACTGTCAGATTGGCTAAGATAAAAGACACACATGACAGTCTTTGCTGGAGAGGGTGCAGAACAAGGGGAACACTCCTTCATTGTTGGTGGGTGTATAAACTTGTTCAGCCACTTTGGAATGCAATATGGCGGTTTCTCAGAAAATTGAGAATCAATCTCCCCAAGGACCCAGCAATACCACTTCTGGGTGTATACGCTAAAGAGGCACATTCACACTCCAAAGGTATTAGCTCAACTATGTTCATAGCAGCATTATTTGTAATAGCAAGAAACTGGAAGCAACCTAGATGCCCCTCAACTGAAGAATGGATTAACAAACTGTGCTTCATCTACACAATGGAGTACTACTCAGCGTTAAGAAAAATGATGTCTTAAATTTTCAGGAAAATGAATGAATTTGGAAAATACCCTCCTGAGGGAGGTATCATAAATGCAGAAAGATAAGCAGGGAATGTACTCTCTCAATAGTGGACTTTAAACAAAAAGCTAGGAATATCCAAGCTGCAAACCACAACCACTGAACAGGTTGGGATCTAAAACACTTTGAACTGACAATTTGGAGTCCATTACCTCCAGAGGAACAACTGACCTAGCCTTAATGTTGGGATGAGGAAAGCAGATATGCCTAGAGTGGATGTTGAACTAAGCCACCTTGGGACCTTAGGACCTTGGGATCTTGGGACCTTGGAACTTCCTGCCCTTGCTGGGTAGGAGATAAAGTGACAGGGAGAAGAGTGAGTGACAGGAAGGGGCGATAGGAGGAAAGGAGTCTGAACAGGTGGATACATGGATTAAAAAATATGACTTGATTCATAAAAATAATTTTTAAAAATGCCAAATGGCAAAAGCAATGTAATTAACAGAGACCAAATATTACAGGGAAGTAAGAACAGTGAGAACTGGGAGAACCTAAGTGGGAGGGAGGGCTTAAGGAAGAGTGCAAATGGTCTAGGCACATGAAAGAGAATTGTAATCATAAGAAAAAGAGTGGCTTCCAGGTCTGGGAGCTGTTGCAGTTGTCATGATATTATGGAGGAGCAAGATGTAGGAAAGACCAGACCATGTGGCTACTCATTCTATATGCAGTAGATACTTATTCTTATATCAAAATTCTAGAAGTAACCAGAAATTCTAGAAGACTAGAATCCTGGTATGTGAAGACAACTTGAATGATGCTGTCTTAACAATTCTTAAAGACTGAAAATGAGATATTCAGATTGTTGAAAGCATAAATTGAAGTAAAGTACAGTTCAGCATAATGAAGGGTATCTAAAAGGAGCCATTTTGGTTCTTGCAAACATGTGACAAGGGTGTATCTGGTCCACAGTTACTCCCATGAATAATTGGAGCTAGGCAATGACACCATGAAATACTACTTCCATGGCTTGCCATAGAAGAACAATATAAATAAAGAGAAAAGCCCAAGCACATGATGGATATGTGGTATTATATAAGCATACTGATTACCACATCATAACAACTCAAATGTTCCTGGCAAATAACATGATTGTAATTCTAACTTGAAGTCTGTGTTTAACATTCTAATTCTGGTTCAGGTGTTCCCCGTTGACACTAGAGTCCTCCCTTATTCATTCCTGATCCCAGCATTCTTAGTAAAAGGGGATTTTTTTTTTTGTCTCCTATTTACCTCCTGGCTCTGTGCTTCTTGGATATAGTGAGGAAAATGTGTAAACATCCAAAGACAGGCTTAGTAACATTACTCCAGAGCCTCCTTTTCCTTGGGTTTCAATCCTGGAACAAAGAAAGCAGAAGCCACCCTCCACAGGGTCTCAGTCTTTCTTCCTAGAGTCTATCCTTTTCTTCATCATGAAACACCTGCTCTTCTTATGTTAACTACTCAGTCTCAGGGACTTGCCTATGTACAGTGCACCTATGGAGGAATAGTGGTAATTCAGTCTGTTGCCATTTACATGTGAGTCTAATTGTACAGCTTGTAATACCATTTGTTTCTACAGTGACTAATGTCTGCATAATCCTAAAATGCTGTTTTGTCTACACCATTGACATATGGACAAAGAAGAGAAGACATAGTTATGATTACAGGATGGAATATAAATCTTTTAAATCTTAACAAACATAAAAACAATGTATTGAGCAGGCTGGAGAAGTGGAGCAGCAATGACGACTGCTTGCTGCCCCTTCACAGGGGCAGATCTTGGATCCCAGCACCTACCCAAAACCACCTATAGCTATAATTCCAAGGGATTCGTTGCCCTTTTTGACTTCCATATGTACACAGAGATACATAAATAGAATAAAAAACATTTTTGAAATGGTATATTGAACAAAAACATCAGAGAGACAAGAGGCACAGAGCAGAATAAAGTTAGCAACATATTCAGAGTTTATATTTTTAACTTAAAATATGTGCTTAATATTGGAAATAGAAAAATTATATAAAATATATAAATTATTATTTCTAAAGAAATAATATATATGGAGTGGAGATATTTTTACTTATATTTTGGGGCCTTCCATAAATTATTGTTTTAATCAGATGAACAAGATATTGTCAAGATTTAATATTTAAAATAGGACATTTCAAGGAAAAGACAATTTTAGGATGCCTTTAAAGAGCACAATCAATGAAGCCAAAGAAGAACGAGACACCAGGTTGCTGAAACTTGCTTGATGCTAGTCAGGAACTGACAGTGTTGGGAGACTGGGGATTTAACAGTCTGGTTGTCTTCTGTGGGGACCATGGGAGGACAAAGGTGACTCAGTTCCTCTTTGCATGAAGAGAAAAGAAAAAAAAATTGTTAGTATGGTAAGGGTAAACAAACAGTAGGATTGGCCACTCATTTTCTGAGACCTTACAAGTACAAGGCAGTTGGCTTTATCAATATGTCAATTATGTAGACTCAAAAGCATGTTAGGACTATACAAATATTATTTTCTGTATAAACAAGTGATTTTACAAGCTGTGCAATTAATTAGACTCACATGTAAATAGCAACAGATTGAATCACCACTATTCCTTCATAGGTGCTCTGTATGGAGACAAGTCCCTGAGATTAAGCAGGTGGTCCATGATTGAGAAAAGGTCAGAGTCTGGAAAGAAAGCCAGTGTGTTACTACAACAGTTGATTGTATTAATAATGTGCTTTTTCTGCCTCAATATCTCTCTCTCTTTCTCTCTCTCTCTCTCTCTCTCTCTCTCTCTCTCTCTCTCTCTCTCTCTCTCTCTCTGTGTGAGAGAGAGAGAGAGAGAGAATATGAGTGTGTGTTTGTAATTTTCCTGTGTGTTCTCTGGTTCCTTGAAATCTCCAATGTTCAAGAGAATGCTCAGAAATTTTGAAGCTCTCTGGAATTTGTCTTGTTAGAATCAGGAAGCAAAAGGGTTGAGTGGCATCTCAACTCTGCAAGACATTTACACCTTTCATTCCTTTCATATTAGCACCTGAATATCTTCATGGACCCACCCTGACACTCTGAGACCCCAGAGCACAAATAAACATTAGTAGCTGTGAGCATGCCTCAGTAAGCAGGAATGAAGTAGCTGCCAATCATTTATCATTAACATTTTTAATGAGATCCCTGAGTTAGAGCTGAAAAACAGAAATGTTTACAAGTGCTGAACTTGTAAATGTGAGAAGCTCAAAATGTTTCCTAAAACTGCCCTGTGTACTCAGAGCTTGAACACTAAGCACGATAATAACAACAATGCTTTGAGTGTGGGCACTTAGGGAGGCTAAAAATTGGATGAGGCAATGACCATCATTATGAGGTGATAAATAAGCTCTTGGAAAGAGAAAAACTCAACAAAGAAAACTTGCATCAGCAATAGCTAGATGTTAAAAACACATAGGACTTTCAAACACCTCTTAAATCTTCAGATCCACACTGTCCTAATGTATATATTTAAATAAATTTGCATAGTCATAAGCCTTAAAGAGATTCTTCATAACAATATACTTTATTTATTCCCCAACTTCTGGCTGAACAGGCCTCTGTTGGAAGCCCATGCTCTGAGGGAAATGGAATGCTGCTTATTCAGAGGCTGTTTGAATCACCTACTGTAGAGTGTTATTATGCAAGATAGATTTTTCCAGACACAGTATTGCACCATGAAGTTAATCCACAGAAGTGGTTTTCAAAAGAGAGGAAAATAATTCTTAGTTACTCAGAGTGCCTGCTCTACTACTTTGAACCACTTTTCCTCTCCTACAAGCAATTTCTTCTTTGAAGTACTTGCAAGGGCAGTGAACTCATGCCAGGATAAGCAAGCCACAGGTAGGCTTTAAACTCCCAGGAGTCACCAGAGAGACAACAGCATCCAAAACAAACTGATAGACTGGAGAATTCCTGTTTATTTACCAATCTAAACAAAAAGAGGTGGGTGTCAGAGCACTGAAATAAATTTAAATCCAACCCTGATAAGTTTCTCTTACATTAGAATATGGATTCAGCATATCTAATCTGTGGTTACCTGTCTTATAAACATTACAACACTCATCACAAAACCAAAAGTATAAAGGCCAGAAAGTAAATTATGGGTTAAGAGTCACTTTTTTCCTTTGGGAAGGATTCAGGATTAGTTATATTTTAGTAGACAGATCCTGAGACCATCACATGGTTTGCTATCATTCATATTGCCTGAGTTCCTCATGACAATGTTAATCTTCTTCTTACCCAGTTTTACTTATTTCTGGAATTGCTGTCATTAAAGATCAAATATGTTTCTGGATTTCTTATCTTGATCTGTAATTTCTTCAGTGTTTTTTTGTTTTTTTTTGTTTTTTTTTTGTTTTGTTTTTTTTGTTTTTTTTTTTTTTTTTTTTTTTTTTTTTTTTTTTTTTTTTTTTTTTTTTTTTTTTTTTTGGTGTTCTGAACATCCAAGACAAGCAATTAAAAAGAAATAAATCAAGTTATTACAGTTTCATTCAGTGATCATTGGCCTTAAATTGGCCATGGAAAGCTTGTGACAAAGGAAGGCTTTTCTCTTCATGATCTCAGGTGGCAGACAGAAAGCACAAACCTGAAGCACCAACAGCCCATTCAAGGAAGTACTGCCAATGGTCTAACTTGTTTCCACTCTCCCTCATATCCTAGAAGTTACATCACCTCCCAATAGAGCCACAGGCCAGAGACCAAGCCTTTTAGCAAACAGTCCTGAAAGGAACAATTATCCATACTATGTCAGCAGTTAATACAGAAAAATTTTAGGAAGCATTGTGAGAGAAATCAACAATTGTTAGGAAATAAAAAAGAAAAATCAGGAAACACACAGAAGCAATAACTTGGATAAGACTTCATTATACCAAAATAATTATGATGCATTTACATTTGATAGTATATTTATAGATCAGGCAAAAGTACTAATTATAAATTATTGTGTCTTGTCCAATTCCCTGCTCTTCTAATCCTAAGACCTTTTCTGAATGATTCTAAGATTTAATGGTATAACAAACTTAAGATTTGTTAGCCAATGACAAAAATTGGAGGCCAAAGCTAAACTTGAGAAGAATATACCTTTACTTCTGGTGGGGTTAAATTCTAAGAAGCACAGTGTAATTCAAACATCACTAGCTCAACATGGACTAAATCTGTTTAGCCTGTTGGGCATCCAGGCTGAGCCAAAGCAGAAGCTGTCACATGATCTCTGTCTTCCTGAGACTCTGTGACTGATTAGATGCTGGCTGAGTGCTGCCCAGTATCACAATAAAGGATGGTACACAAAAAAGGGTCCAAATTCAAAGTTAATCCTCAGCTTCTATGAAATATTGGCAGCACTGACACCATTATGATGTTAAAAACAGAGCCATCTTGTTAAAAGACATCTTTGTATATTCAGTTTGTAAGACATTCATTAAGTTTAAATACGAGATGTATTTTCAAAAATTATAATCTGGGAAAACCTGCAGCTTTGATGTGAAAGTTTCTTAAATCATGCATGAACCACATGGGGATAAAGTCTCTTGGCACTTTGTGACAGCACAGGTTTTTATTAAATAAGATCCAATTAGTAGAGAGGTGAGGAGAAAAGAAGAAATAAAGCAGTGTAAATATATACAATTAAACTGACTTCCAATTTGTGCTTGTTTATGGAGAGATACAGGCTGATAGGAGAAATGACTCTGCAGAGACCACACTTCTTTCAATATGATGATGGAGCCTCTCTGTTTTTCTCTTCTACTTGCTCCTGATAAAGGTGGCTTCCTGAGCTCTTCAGACTTCCAGATCAAGCCTATAGATTTAAACTAGTATGAGTTTGTTGTGATGGTTTAAAAGAATGAAACAGATTTGTGCTGTGAGACAGGAAAAAGAAAATTGAAAAAGAGCCTGATGCAGGGATTGTCACAGAGATAAGGTGTGCTGTGTGTGTGTGTGTGTGTGTGTGTGTGTGTGTGTATGTGTTTACGTGTGTGTGTTTCTGTGCATGTGTGTGCCAGTCCATCTTGTGATAAGCAGTGGAAAATTAAGAAAGCGAACTGTAGTGGGATTCAGGTGTTAGCTGGCAAAGGTAGGAGGTCCGTGTCTTGGCATCTTAATGAGGACTGGCCCCTACAACTAAAGCACAACAGGGATACGGGACCACACATCCTCTGGGACCCAAAGTTTGGATTTGAAGTCAGTAAAGCACAAGTATTTGTGATGTTTCTAGCTAATGATGTGCTTCCGCAAACTTAGAAAATTTGATGTCAAGTTTTTGCTTTCTCTAGGCAGAATCTCATGAACATTTTTTTATATCTTTTCTAAGTAATGACCCTTTGACCAGTATTCATTTTGATGTCAAGGAAGACTTTCTAGTTGTTAATGTGTAGACATAAACATATGTATATCGGAACCATCTTAAAATATATTAGGAACCAAAAATTCTCAAAAACAGGCAATTTCTCGAACTGTTTCTCATTGAACTTGGGTAAGTTCTGTAGAACTGAAGGAAAGCTTGCAACCTCATGATAGATGTTTTTCTAACCAAGTTCTCATCTACAGATGGGTGGGAGCAGCATCACTATACAGATATGAGTGGAGTGGTTGAGAAGAAGCATGCATCTTAGGGAAAAGAAAGCCAATTAACACAGCAGAGCTCCTTATTGAATAAGACTCTGGAATGTACATCCCTCTCTGACTTTGTAGTTGTAAAAGGTAAAACACAGTCCAATTTATGGGCTTTCCTGATGGAAAGAGCAGGGCGATATATTTGCTGAGAGAATCTGATCTTAGGAGGGAAGCACAGCTCCATTGAAAAAAATTTTTGACAGATTTTTGGGCAATATTTGTAAGGACTATTACTGAGAAAATAATAACAGTCCTGCTGTGATGTGGATATGGTGTTTCTCCAGAAAGTTCATGTGCTGAGGAATATCTATCTATCTATCTATCTATCTATCTATCTATCTATCTATCTCTATATCTATATCTATATATATTATATGCTTATATATTATGAGATGGAGCATCCTTACCTTAGGCATTAGGGCCTAGAGAGAGGTGACTGGGTCACAGAAGCACGCTTAGCAGGGACTAATGTTGGTCTCAGAATGAATTAGGTCTCACAGGACTACTCCCTCGTAGTCCTTACTCCCTTCTAGATCACCTTTCTTCCATGTTTTATACGTTTTCTGGCTAGTTGTTATGATTTGATGTAGCCAATAGTACCTCCCAGAAGTCAAGAAGATGAGGTAGCCCAAACTTTATTTCCAGCTCCCCAAATTGTGATTTTTAACCATATAAATTTCCTATGTTGGGTATAATATTATAGCCACAAAAAAAAAAACAGAGTAATGCAGGTTTCGAGGTAAAATTTACCCTAACAGAAAATGGATGAATAAATAATCAGAACAAATGCCATTTATTCTCAAGGTTCACACCCACAGTTCCACAGAAACAAACAGATGCTCATTTTTATGCTGATTGACTTAGGGCTCAGGCATATTGCTACGTAGCCCTTCATACTTTTATGTTTTTTTTCTTTTTCTCATTTTTTATTCCTTTTTTATTATGAATAAAATCTCATTTTTTAATCCATGTATCCCCTTGTTCAAACTCCCTTCCTCCTCTCACCCCTATCAGTCACCCTCACTTCTCCCCATCTCCTTATCTCCTCCCCAGCAACAGCAGGAGTTCCCAAGGTCCCAAGGAGGCTTAGTTCAACATCCACTCCATACAGATCTGCTTTCCTCACACCAACATAAAGACTGGGTGAAATGTTCCTCTGGAAAGAATGGGCTCCAAGGTGCTGGTCCAAGGTGTTTCAGAAAGCAAGCTGTTCAGTGGCTGTGGTTTGCAGCTTGGACATGCTTTGCTTTTTTGATTTGAGTTCACTAATGAGTGAGTTCATCGCCAGCTTATCTTTCTGGGTTTGTGATACCTCGCTCAGGAGGATATTCTCCATTCCATCCATTTGCCTGCAAAATTTAGGATATCATGTGTTTTTTTTTTCCTTCAGTTTGTTTATATGATGAGTGACATTTACAGTTTTTCATATGTTGAAACATCCCTGCATTTCTGGGATGAAGCCTACTTGATCATGGTGGATGATATTTTTTGTATGTTGTTGTATACGGTTTGCCAGGATTTTGTTGAGAATTTATGCATCAATATTCATGAGAGAAGCTAGCCTGTGATTCTCTTTCTTTGTTGTGTCTTTGAGTGGCTTGGGTATTAGGATAATTGTGGCCTCATAAAAAGAGTTTGGCAGTATTCATTAGAGGAAAAACTCCAACCTAAGGATCCCAGAGACATCCATGAAACCACAATCAATAATCCCACAGAAGAAAAGCCCAAGGAAGGAAATACATATAAGCAACCACCAAAAATAACAGGAAATATCAATCAGTGGTCACTAATATCCCTTAATATCAATGGACTCAATTCACCTATAAAAAGGTACACACTAACAGGATGGATACAAAAACAGAAGCCATCCTTCTGCTGCATACAAGAAACACCCCTCAACCTTAAGGACAGACACAGGCTCAGAGTAAAGGGTTGAGAAAAGATTTTCCAAGCAAATGGGCCTAAGAAACAACCTACTGTTGCCATCCTAATATCTAACAAAGTAGACTTCAAACTAAAATCAATTAAAGGAGACCAGAATGGACATTACTTATTCATCTCAGGAAAAATTGATCAAGATGAGATCAATCCTGAATATTTATGCCCCTAATATAAGGGCACCTATCTATGTAAAAGAAACACTGCTAAAGCTCAAATCCCATATCAATTCTCATACCCTAATAGTGGGAGACTTCAGTACCCCACTTTTACCCATGGATGTGCCAACCAGAGACTCAACAGAGAAAGAAGGATTCTAACAGAGGTTATGATACAAATGGATTTAATAGATATTTACAGAAGCTTCCACCCAAACTCAAAGAAATATACATATTTCTCACCACCACATGAAACTTTCTCTAAAATTGACCACATAATTGATCATAAAGCAAATATCAATAGACACAAAAATGGAAATAATTTCTTGTATCATATCTGACCACCAGGACTTAAAGTTAGATTTCAACAACATCAAAAATTACAGAAATCCTACCAATTTATGGAAACTAAACATCACTCAACTGAACCACCTCTGGATCAAGGAAGAAATTAAGAAAGAAATCAAAGTCTTCCTAGAATTTAACAAAAATGAATCCACAATGTACCCATACTTGTACCCAAGCAGTCTTAAGGGGAAAATTCATAGCACTATATGCCTATATGTTAAATATAGGGAAATCACACACTAAAAACTAACAGTACAGCTGAAAGCCTTAGAACAATTAGAAGCAAACTCACCTAGAAGGAGAAG
Source organism: Sigmodon hispidus (assembly GCA_004025045.1). Classification (NCBI taxonomy): domain Eukaryota; kingdom Metazoa; phylum Chordata; class Mammalia; order Rodentia; family Cricetidae; genus Sigmodon; species Sigmodon hispidus. Next base: position 98,779 of record PVIH01005463.1, on the reverse strand, counting down.
ATGGCAGGAAATCCTCAAACTTAGAGCTGAAATCAATAAAATTGAAACAAAAAGAACTATATAAATAATTAATAAATCAAAGACTTGATTCTTTGAAAAAGTCAACAAGATAGATAAACCCTTATCCAAACTAACCAAAAATCAGAGAATATCCAAATCAACAAAATCAGAAATGAAAAGGGGGACATAAAAACTGACCCCCACGAAATCCAGAGAAATATCAGATCATACTTTGAAAATCTATATTCCACAAAAATGGAAAACCTAGAAGAAATGGAGCACTTTTTGGACATGTACCATTTACCAAAATTAAATCAAGGTCAGATTAAATACCTAAACAGACTATAACCATAAAGAAATTGAAGCTGTCATTAAAAGCCTCCCAAGTAAAACAAGTCCAGGTCCATATGGTTTCAGTGCAGAATTCTACCAGACATTCAAAGAAGAACTAATACCAATACTCCTTAAACTGTTTCACACAGTAGAAACTGAAGGAATGTAGCTCTTAATTCTTGAACTAACCTATCATGTTCAGTAATGTGGCTTGATACCTTTTCTCAGAGCAGCATTTCAGCTTTTTTGCTCTTGTTCTGTTGCTGTCTCCTCATTGTGTCTCTGTAGCATCATTGTGGCATCTCTGCTCTGCTCTGAGATGTTCCCAGAGTTTTCTTAGTCTGGTAGGCCCACCCACACTTCCTGTCTGCCTTTTGCCATTAAGCATTTTTATTAAACCAGTAGGTGGGACAATTACTTACAATGGAACAGAATACAATGCCCCCTAAAGCCATTGTTCTCTGCTTCCTACCCCACAAATCTAAAGTCCTACCAGGTCATCCACAGGCAGTTTGGAGAATTAAGAAAGAGGATACTTATATAGTCTGTCCATTACACTCCACACTATCTGTCTCCCAGTTTTATTTTTTCATATTTTCTCTCTCTCTCTCTCTCTCTCTCTCTCTCTCTCTCTCTCTCTCTCTCTCTCTCTCTCTCTCTCTCCCCCTCATACAAACATACACACACACACGCAAACCCACTCTTGTATACATTCCTCAAACATTGGCATGAAAACCACATTCATTAGTCCCTTCTACTCTAAAAAAGGAAGTCTGTGCATACACTGTAGATAGTATATGAATTTCATGTATTTACATCAGACCATATCTGATTAATGTAATTCCAGGTTGTTTATAGTTGTAGAATATATACTACTATTTATGTTGTTTTAGATATTTATTCCACAGAAGTGATGTGTCCCAAAATAGTTCAGTAAAACCTAAATTAATTCTGAAATTTATAAGTAATTTTATATAATTTCATCAGCTTTTATAAAACAAATTAATAAGTGTATTAGGGTTCTCTAGAAGAACAAAACCAGGACTTTTTAAAATGAAAGAATGGCTTACAAATGTCTGTCTACTAATAGAAAATTTAATAATCTGCTGGTTGCTTAATTCAAAATGCTGGATGTCTCAACAGGTCTTAAGTGTGACATAAAATTAATTGCATTTATAATAAAAACCCCAGTTCAGATATCAGGGGAAATGCTGAAAGTCAGAGAGGCGTAAGAATAAGCCTCAGCCACTTCTTCTCTGGTAAAAAAGGTAGATTATATCTCCAGGAATTCTCAGACTAAATTCTCCCTCTGATTGAATGCTTCCAAGATCCTGTATCTACCTGTCTTATATTTCTGCTTCAACCATCTGTATTACTTCCTGCCTCAAACTTTCTAGTGCTGGAATTAAAGGCATGTGACTTGCATGTACTGGGATTAAAGGAGGTGTGTGTCAACGCTGCCTGGATATGTTCTTCTGTTAGACTGGATTAATCTCATGTTGCCCAGGGTGGCTTTGAACTCACAGAGATCCATCTGCTTCTGCCTCCCAAGAGTTAAGATTAAAGATGTGTAGATTGCCTCTATGGCTAACTCTGTGGCTGGCTCTGCCTTCTAATCTTCAAACAAGGTTTATTTGTTATAGCATACACAGAATATCATGACACTTCAGTATAAACCAGAACCTGGATTAAGTAGGCTCTAATTCCAGTGAAGAAACGTACTTCCCAATGAAAGTGAGGACAAGCAGGCCGAGAGTGTGCTTCTTTTTTTCATATCCTTTAAATATAATGCTGCCTGTGGGGTGACCCAAATTAAAGGTGGATCTTCCCTTCTCAAAAGATCCAGATTGAAAGTGGATCTACTCACTTTGAATGATTTAATTAAGAAAAAATATACCTCACAGGTTAACTTCAGTTTTAGTTAATTCTAGATGTAGTCAAATTGGCAATAAAGAATAGCTATAACAAGTTCACCCTTGTTAACTTGACACACAATCACATTTACATATGTCACACTTAATTTCCAAATGAAAACACTAATCACTTTGTATTATGCCTATCATGATATAACTATCCCACATATAATTGAAAATATATTATATATTTAACTAAGTCATAAATTCTCTTCACACAATTTAAGCATGCCACATACAATTGCAAATGCACCAAATATATTTAACCAGGTCATAATTATGCCTAACATTATATACCTTATATATATGCATAACAATATATACCATTATACAACTAACTAAAAACACATAATGAATTTAGAATAGATAGAAATATTCCTTGAAGTACATTCTTTTACTATCTCAAATTTAAAGATGATAAGACTTGTGTCAATTATAATCCTCATTTCAGCTCTTCAATTGTTCACATAGCTTTCACTAGTATTTATAACTACCTTCCTTTACTAACCATTCTATATATCCTCCATACCCAACAAGTGCCTCAGCAGGTCTTCATTCTACTGGAGAAGTGAACCATACCTTCATTTCTGAATGGTCTACTAGCTTTGTCTTCCTGTGTTAGACTGTTGTAGTTTCCCATTCACTTTAATCACAGGACACTGTAGCACCAAGAGACTCCCTAGAGGATATCTTGCACTCTAGATATAATATTTCTTATCTCCATTGTGGAGAAGAAATCTAATTTCTCTAGAGTAATCTGGCTTAATCACTCTTTCCAACAATGTTATTCCTTTCTTGTGGTCACCAGTAGCTCAAAATGTCGAGGGGAAAGTCTAAGCTTCCAATTCAATGGAGTGTATCTTATGTCTCATGGCAGAAATGTTCATTCCTATGGAACCAAACTTCTAAGCCCATAGAAGTTAAGGCTGTGGAAATAAAAAGCAAAAATTTTCCTAGTATGTCATTAGGGGTGATAGTCATTAGAACTATTCTGTTATCCACCCCTTAATTTCTGAACCTGTAGATACTGGCTCTGGAATAGACCATACCTTATATTGGATGCTGATTCCAAACACGTACTGCCTTCTGAGGAACCCTGCTCCAGCTTTTAAGTCTTATGCCATTAAATTGGTGCTGCAAATGTGTCTTCAAAACATCATCCCATCTTTCCGTTAGGCCAGCTGCTTCAGGATGTTAGGGAACATGGTAAGACCAGTAAACTTTATGATAATGATCATAGGCCCACTGTCACACTTCTGTGGTTGTCTATTGACTTCCTTAGAAGCAATACTGTGTGTGTGAAATGTTTGATGGCTATATATGAAATGTCAGGTTATTTATCCATGGGATATATTATAGTGAATATAACATCTTTGCTAGTATCGCAATAGTGCAAAGAGGGTACTTTGACTCCTCCCTGGTTTTCATCAAAGGTTCTGGCTGTGAATATGCACCTGTTGAGTTCAAGACTAAGTGGGAGATGTTGACAAACATGTAGAAGTTAGAATAGGCTGTGGATGAGGCAGATGCTTCTGGGATGGATAAATCTAATTGATGAAGGATCATAAGAGGTACTTTGTAGTCAAGGTCCCTTTATTTACCAGGAAAAGGAAACATTGTAATTGCTATTCTGATTTTTAGTAAGGTGCAATACTCTATATAGTATGTATCTGTATATATAATATATTTATGTGTGTATATATGAAATAGAAATTCTGTGATACTTTTTTTCTTACATATTTAGTGCTCCATCACTTTATTTGAATTTTAATTGACTATGAGTGAATGGTTTTCTTAATTGTGTGTGTGTGTTTTGCTATACCACAGGAACTTTTGTATAATTTTTCCAAAGCTACTTTCAGATATGTATGTGAATAGGAATAAAAACACATAAGAAATTGAAAAAAAAGAAAGAAATACCATGACAGTGAAGAAGGCATTCTATAAGTTCATGGATGGTAGTTTGGGCAGAATCATTACATGCTGAAAAGGCAAATACATAACCAGAATAAATATTTACTCCAGTAAGGACAAAGTGTTGTCCTTTTCATGAAGGAAGTAGTACAATGCAGTCAACTTGCCATCAGGTCACTGGCTGGTCACCACAGAAAATGGTGTCATATCTGGGGCTTCATGTTGATGTGTGCTACTAGAAAATCTGGCACTCAACAGCAGCTGTAGACAGGTCATCCTTGGTAAATGGAAGGTCATGTTGTCTAGCTCATGTCTAACCTCTATGTCTACCATCATGGATGCTTTGTCTCTGGGCCCTTTGGGCAATAGCAGGAATGGCTGGAAAAGAAGCTGTCTGTCCACATATGGGCTTTCCTATTTACTTGATTGGTGAATGCCTCTTCGTGATGAGCATTATATGGGACACAAGTATATTCACATCACATCTGACCATTTGTGGAGACCTACCCACATATTTCTTCCTCAGATGTTTTTCTTACAATTTCAGGCTTTAAATAAAAAACAGAACACAAGCAGCTGTGAGAAATGGAGTTGGAAGCATAAGTCTTATGATTGGGTTTGAATCCTAGACAGACCTCAGACTTGGAATCTTCCTGTATGCTTCTCTCAGTGTTGGGGGTATAGGCCTATGCTACTAGTCCTAGCTTGATAGAGAAATACTTTTCTGAGGAAAACAAACCAGAGAAATAAGCAAGAAACACACTGAGTACCATGCCAGATTTTAACATCTGATCACCCATGGTAAATTCTGGTATTTCTGACAGTTTATTTGTACTAAAATAAGTCTTTACTGGGACCTCTCCTCTTGTCTGAGTCCAAGATCTGTAAGTAGCCCAGGTGATCAGCAGGACTACTGGATCTTTGCCCAATTTTACAAACTTTAGGAATAAATCAGAAAAACACAGAATATCAAAGAATTATCCATAAGAATTTGTCTGAATTCCAAGCCAGGCATCAAAGCCTCGTGGGGAGAGTATTATGAATGCCTTCTTTCTCTCTTCATTAAATAGGGTAGCTGGTCATTAGATTTCACAGTATGTTTTAATTATGCTAAATATTGTCACACTACCACTCTTTTATTCCTTCATATATAACTAAAAATTACTACTTTGCATAGCAGTAAAAGCACTTTGGGTATTTTGTGAATAATGAAAATTTGAAAAAGTGCAGCTGGAGGAGGGAAAGCAGCACTCAGGGGGCTTCTGCCTGGCGTATGTGCAAGCTGAGAGCAGACAAGAGGAAGCTTTTATGTATTACTATAAAGATGTGTTGGTCCTCTGTATTGTAAAAAAGAATTAGCACGTGCACATTATAAATAGCTCAGCATATATGCATTGTCAGTGATTTGTTCTGACTTAAAGTCCCTGAGCACAGATGTCCCAGGAGAAATACAAGGTTGATGCCAGCAGAAATCAACTAGACTCAACATTTGAAGAATTGCCTGAGCCCGTCAACACAGCGAATGAGAGAAAAGTGTAAGGCATAATGAAAGAAATGCGCACAGTGGCTCAGAAATGTGGCTCATCATTTCTGAGCAGAGGCATAATAATGAGTGATTGCCTTTGTGTCCCCACCCTTCTGAAAGTCTGTAGGCTAGAAGTGAAGTCCAAGACAGCCTTTTGCAAAATATTAATCTGATGCTTTCTTATAAAACTGCCTTGGCTCTCTGAATAAAGAACAACTTAAAATATTCAACTGCATATCTACTAACTGGTCTTCAAGGCAAAGCTTTGGTATTTTAGTTACAATGTCTTAAAATTTTCTTACAAAGTTATCATAAGCACCACCACCCAGATCTATTGCTCTGTGGGCACTTCAATGTGCAAATTAATGGGTAAAGACAAGGAGCTAATGGATGGAAGGGGAGAGTGGGAAGAAGGGAGGAAAATTCTACCTTCCAGATGTGCCCCGAGTCTCTGATGATGGGAGCATTTTCTAGGTCTAACTGTTATGCATGTGAATATAGCTGTGAATGGCATTCAGAGGTAGGTTGTTCTCCTGGGAGGACACTGTTGCCTTCAGAGTGGGAACTAAAGTCAGCCAGGTATGTGGTTTATATGTTGTGTGGCAGCCATTAACAGAAACAACTACAATCTGCAACTCTGCACTATGGATAACAGTCGCTGATTCATTGTCCCAGAAATTTTTGCAAGATTAGAATTTAGGTAGAGTAACTTTTTTAGAAAAAAAACAAAACAAAACAAAAAAAAAAAACTCTTGAGCCACAAATGATCCAAGTGTTTCCTGAGAGAGAAAATGGATACTTCAAAAATTAAGTACTTGGAGGCCCAGAAAGGTGATCAAATAATTTTCCAAGAGTCTAACCTCTTGCAAACCTACAGCTGACCAAGACATTTTTCTAAGTTATTTTATGCTTATTTACTTATAGCATGAGGGTTGCTACATACATGCCACAGTGCAGATAGGGAAGTAAGAAGATACTTTGAGGGAGTCAATTTCTCTCCCGTATACCATGTGGGCTCTGGGAATTGAATTTAGCTCCTCAGACTTGGTAGTAAACATCGTAATCTGCTGAGCTATCTCTCCAAATACAGATTTGATTCTGTAGAAACACAAAATGCATTTGTATGCTAGATCCAGTTTAATGAGCTCCCAAATCACATTTTTAAAAACATCAACCTCCTAACTCTTCATGCAGTCATGTTCACATTGGACAAGATCCATTCCTGGATACTTGGAGTCTGTCAAGAGGTATAGGCCAGCATTTATTCAATAGAGAGCTGCTCCTTCAATATTGTTAAAGCCCACTGTAAGGATCTCTTTATCTCTCTCTCTCTCTCTCTCTCTCTCTCTCTCTCTCTCTCTCTCTCTCCATCTGATTTTTACCTATGAAATCACAGAACAGCTGTTGAATCTACTAGTATGTTTTTTTTACTTCCTTCTAAGAGTAGCTTTTGTTAATAGTTTTTACCTAAAATCTAATACCTCAAATGAATAAGTTGGTATTTATGATTTTCTCTTTCAATCTCATCTATAGACATTACTAAATATTATTAATAATTTATCAATTTAGATGCTAGATATAATTGCAGTCATAGTACTTTCAACTTTTCTTTGTTGGATAGTTTCTTTACAAGGATAAAGATAATTTTTTTTTAATGTTTAAAAAAATGGGCTCTGCCACTGAATAGGAAGTTGACAATTAAATCTGAAATATCTTTGTTTCTTTAAGTAAAACATATAAAATATGTTTATTTTTAGCGCTTCTGACCCATATCATGAAAACAAATGAACAAAATTACCACTGTCTTTTCAGATATGAAGCATCTCAAAATGTTCTGAAACGTTCACCCACCTTTATGGCTCAGTTTATTTGCTAAGAACTGTGGCTGTGCTAACACAGGTAGTAAATACATGTGGTGTCACCCATGGACCTACTGCAAAGGAGTTCCAAGAAACAGAGGGCAAACATCTAGTGTTTGTTATTTTCTCTGATGGAGTTATTATAATTTGCTGTCTGTTACTGTTATAAACACCGTGACCGACAATAACATGGGATGGGGTGTGTTTATTTGCTTTTCGTGTCCTGATAACAGTCCATCATCACATGGGGAAATCAGGATGGAAAGAGAAGAGGGAACCTGGAGGCAGAAAATAAAATAGAACCCCTTGAAGGAATTCTGTGTCCTGTCTTGCTTCCTCTGATTGGCTCATCTGTTCCTCTTACACAGTTTGGTCTATCTACTTGGAGATATCACTCCCCACAGTATGCTGGGCCCTTCTTCACTAGTTAACAATTAAATACACAACCCCACAAACACATCCACAGGCCAGTCTACCACAGCCAATTTCTCAGTGAAGTTCCCTGTTCCCAGATGATTCTAGTTTGCATCAATTTGACAAAATCTAGCCAGCATAAGAATTGACCTCTATGTCATGTTTACCTCTACAAAGGCAGTGCTATCGATGAGAAATAACACACTGAGCAGAAGATATCACCAATTACTGTACTTCACAGGCTCAAATCAATTAATACAATATTTTCTGAATCAAGTTTTCACCTAAAAGTCACAGTCATAAATTTCCACAACCCTTCTTCTGTGAAATGTGTAAATAAATACTTTTCTAATTAATATGCAGAAATAAACAGGGTCTTGGTGAATGAAAGGAAAACACTTCTCCAAAGGAGCCCAAATCTAACCCTAAGCAAGACTGCAGATAAATATGTCATCAGAGTATTGCATGGATTTCGTAGGATATTGCTTTTCATAGTATCGAATTGAAAGGTACACCCATATGACCCTTACTGTGCATGGGCAATTCCGGGATAAACTGAGAAAGTGAATTAACTGCATTGAAAAATAGCAACCTCACTATACCTTGGAAAGTGTTTTTAGGGTTTTCTAAACTCAATAAGGTGTAGAAAGAAAACACTCAAAGAGAAACTATTCCCAAGAATGAAACAGGCAGATACATTTCTGCTTTTAAGGAGAGGGTACTGGGGTTTAGAATATAAGTGATACAGCTTCATAATTGTTTGAAAGGAAAGTACATATCCACTCTCAGGTCATTTTCTCCAGAGTCTGAGTTCTTCGAACTTAAGGTATTGAAGTGTGTACATCAACACTAACCACAGGCTGACTTAAATCAAACACTCTAGAATAGTGCAGTTATACGTCAACCTAGCATTGCATGACAGGACAAGAAGAAATGAGCCAGCCCCTGAAGTTCATGTTGTACTCTAGATGGAAACGAAACTCATGGGCACTTGATTGTTTGTTTGCTTTCTTGCTTTTGTAGAGCTGAAGGTGAAAAGCTAAGAGTACCTAGGCAGGTACTCTACCCTCAGCTACTAAGGACCAAGTGTTCAAATACACGAGCATGTCGGGAGTCATTTCTAATTCATACCATATCTACGACTCACCCAAAACATGACCAATACCTCATAGTCATCTTTTAACATGATCAATACCTCACAGTCATCTTTTAAAATATCTTTAGTGGATGAATGACTACTATCTTTGATCACTTTCTAGAAAGATTACTCCTGACCTTGAGTCACTCCTTCAACACACCATTTTAATAGAGTTGCAGTCATATATATACAATATATATGAATATATATATATATTTGGGAGAACAGTGCCTATTGTAATGATCAGTTATAGAAATATAGATACGATTCTGAAAAATCAAACAATTAATCTTTACCATGTCATATTATTCATTATTTAAAAATTCAGTTCATTTTTGCATCCAGAATTTAGTTATAATAAGTAGGAAACAAGCACATTTCTCTTTTTGTCAATTTTCTCTCTCTGTCGTGCGTGCGTGTGTGTGTGTGTGTGTGTGTGTGTGTGTGTGTGTGTGTGTGTGTGTGTGTGAGAGAGAGAGAGAGAGAGAGAGAGAGAGAGAGAGAGAGAGAGAGAGATATTATAGATTTGGGCATATGGGGAGATATAGATCTATAATTATTTATTGGTGAGGAAGTGTGGGTTGTCCCTAATTAAATGTCATAAATCAGTTTTCCCTAGCATAAAGAGTTATTTTAATCAGCCTCAAAATTAAGCAAACTTTCATATTTCAACTATTCATTTTTAACTCTCATTTTGGATATATTCATCGAAGATCCTTTGTGTAGTAAGCTGTTTTTGTCAGACTATCATTGGACTTCCAGCCCACATATAATGACACAGAGACTTACTATTATGAAAACTCAGGTTTAGCTTAGGCTTGTCATACTAGCTATTATAATCTAATTTAACCTGCTTCTATTAATCTACACTTTACCATGTGGCTTTGTAACTTTCTTTAATTCTGTGTGTCTGACTCCCTCTGTGTCTTTTTGGTGTTTCCAACTTTCTTCTTCCCAGAGTCCTCACTGTGTCTGAAGTCCAGCCTAACCTCTAGCTATTGACCATTCAGCTCTTGATTAAACTAATCAAAGGGTACAGTTCAAAGACACATATTTATGGCAAAAACAATATTAATACCTATGTTATTAATAAATAAAATGTCTTTCTTTTTTCTACAATGTTTCTGCCATGTGTCATCCTGTATGCCCTACAAGTCTGCTCCTGAAGCCTATTTCTCAATTACAGCGAAGGGGATAGCTTTTGTGAATTCAGCAATGAGAAAAATAATTGTGGAACAAAATCCAACAAATCAAAATGAGACAGGAATAAGGAGTATATCTTCCAATTAACTGGCCAGTGTTGACAATAGGAAAAAAGGCAGAGAAGAGCAAGAGACTGCAGACTGATCACACTGCTGTTAAATTTGTACCTGAAATCCTTATTCTGAGACTAAGTAAGAAACGAATATGTGAAGACAAAGCAGGATTACTAAATAAATATTTTAAAGTCTTTGAAACAGTTTTTATTGTTATTTCTGAGGCTTTTATGTTTATCTTCTTTTGCATGCATCTTATTGGTAAGGCATAGCCGATTTTTATTATGAATATACTCTACAGACATATACTAAAATATGAGAACTATTTCTTTTGTGGGATAAAAGAAATATTTACACAAACTTTTTGCTTATATTAGTCTACTTTTTTTTAATTGTATGTGTATCTTTCAGGTGGTGCACACAAATGCAGGTGCCTGGAAAGGAAGTGAGCATTAGATCACTTGAATGAAACTGGACTCACAGTTGTGAGCAGCCTGACAGAGATACTGGGAACCTAAGTGCAGCAAATCTCTTAAACACCGAGTCATCTCTCTAGCATCCCCATTTATTACAATTACATATAATTACAAATCACATTTATATGCAGCATTAATGTAACTATTATTATGTATAGAGAAGCATTAAATGTAAACCATATTTTAATTTACACATTAATGTTATTTTATAAAGTCAATTAGCTAATTTTATAACTATAATTTCCAATTCTCAGTGTATAAAATTCTAATCTTACCAGCCACCCGATTTTTAGAAAAATGATTCCCTTTCATCTATAATCCAATATTACCTACCCATTTGTATCTATATATCTGTATATTCAAATAGTTCTTTTGCATTTGTTTCCAATTGTCCTCTAAATGCTATTATGTAGTACATTTTCTTAATAAAATTACAAAAGTAATTTTATTAATAATAAATACTATACCTTAGTATGTGATAATATTCAACATATTTTATAAATATAAAGTATTTTTGTACTCATAGTCACACTTTGAAATAACCTGCTATTTTTGATTAAATGTCTAATCAAAATCAGTTAACTTGACGCACAAATGACTGAAGAAAGTTGTCCAGGTTACAAATATAATAAACACCATGTAGTCAGGCTTTTGTCCAGGAAGCTCCTCTCTTCCTGGGCCTGTCTTTAAGCTCTGTTTTCTAGTAATAAACTCTCTGATGAACTGAGATTTGAGGAGGGCCCTTGCTTATCTTCTTTGGAATCCAGCCATTCTCCTTTACTCTCAATGCTCAAACACTCAGTAATGCTACAGTCTACAGCCCCTGACTCTGCCTAGAACAAGACACACATTTCTCCAACTGCTAAAAGAATTTATAACTCACAGCTCCCTGCTAAGTCCTCATTAGCTACTGCCATCAGCTCAAGAAATTACCCTAAGCTATGTCTATCAGCAGTGATAGATCATGTGATCACACTGAGAGTTTTGAGGGACCTTGTCAGCCCTAGGGTGACATGTATGAATTACTGAGAACTTTGCTTAGGCTACATTGACATTTAGACCTTCATCTGCCTGGTCATACTTCACTCTTTCAGGGACATGATTCCAGGTTTCTCTCCATGTTACTCATGCATGGTAATTCCACAAGAGTTGGTGTTTGGGAGCCAAAGATATAGCAATAATTTGCTACATCAAGATTGTGGTTAGACAGTAATACTGAAAACATAGGACCCAAGAGTTTTAGGAGAACATGGCTTTATTTCTTGCTTTCACTAAAGACTGCAAGGCCCCAACAGTGTCCATTATTAGCACCAACCACACCATACAATTCAACAAGCATTTTAGCTTGCTCAAGTTCTTTGCTAGACACATTTCAGAAGTTTTGAGTCCTTCATTATCTTGAATTTTATTTTCTAGTCATTGTTGCTTCAGTTTTCTGTACATATTTTTAACATGGCATGTAGTCTACAATGATCCTATAAAATATTTTGTGAATTTCTTGTATAAGTTTGGTATCTACACCATTCTAGTCCCTCCATCTATGTCCATTTCCTCTAGTGTCCCATATGCTCTCAAATTCACATTTTTATTTCATAATGTTGCATATATATTCACAATTGTGTATAAGACATACTGAATCCATTTAGTGCTGCTCATATATTTCAAGAGCTGGCCACTTAGGATGAGATGTCTTTCTGAGAGCTTGTCCCTGTGGAAAATGATTCTCCCTGTCTCAATCCTCATGGATACCTACAGCTCTTTATCTAGGTCATATGGAAATTCCTTTGTCCACATTACAAGTCAATAGATGTCATTATTCTGGTTTTGTTCAGGCAACCATATTGTTGAAATATAATGGATATTTTCTCACACCAGGTGGTCAATATCTAACAGCAGGTATCCTTGAGCTATGACTCTTGCAATATTACAATTCTTCTATGACTTTTCCTGAGCCTTTGGTATCAGTTTACATTGCAGATGTGTCAAGTATGATTAATCATACCAGGGTTACTTCTTATCTGAATCTTGACCAATTGTGGGTTTCTGTAAACATCTCTATCTGTTGCAAAAAAAAAGTTACTTTAATATGAGATGAGAGCTAGAATTACCTGTGATATAAGGTTACATACTTAGAATACATTTTAAAATTTATATTTCTTGAAACCTTACGAAGAAAGTTCAATGCCGAATTCATGTCATTATTCCTAAACATGTGTTCCCTTGGTTACATAATAACAACATATGTTATATAGCTACATGTCCTAATAGTCAATGATTTGATAAGAGCATCATGATTTGGATGGCAGTGCCCCTATCAACTAATAATGTGCTTTCAAAGCAAGTATATAATTTGGGGGGTGGCTGGTAGCTTTTGACATACAGGATACAATATGTGGATTTTGTGGTGAAATGTCTTTTAAGTACATGATCTAAGGCAAGCAGAACATAGTTGTCTGTGAATTTAGTATTATACATGGTGCTTCCCAGGTGTTACCCTGGGAGCATGAAATATGCTTGGTTTGTTTTGTCAGTTTGACGCAATCTAGAGTCTCAGGAAAGAGTGTCTCAAAGAAAGGGTTGTTAAGATCAGGAATGTCTGTGGGGTTATTGGGTTATGTTAATTGAAATGAGATGACCCACACACTGTTGGTGGCACCATTCCCTCAGAAGGGAGTAAGCGGTAAAAAACAAAGAATAAGAATAACTATGTATTACTAACTCATTCCTCTCTGTTCCCAGACTGCAAATGCAATGTGACAATCTATCTTCTTACTCTTTCCTCCATACTCTCCCTGTCATAGATTATACCCTCTCTCAAATTCTAAGCTCAAATAAACTCATTCTCCTTCTAGTTTCTTTTGTCATAACAGTTTATCAACACAATGGTGGTGTATTAAATTTTCGACCCAGACTTTTGGTCCTAGCCCTGAGGTTTGGACTCACTTACAGCCCCACTGCTGCTTAGTACCGAGTAAGCACACAAAGACTTATATTAATTTTGTGCTGATTGACCTAGGACCCAGACATATAACTTGCTAACTCTTTACCCTTAAACTAACCTATGATTCTTATCCTGTTCAGCCATGCAGCTCAGTACATTTTCTTAGAGCAGCATTTCAGCTTCCTTCCTCTGCTTCTGATGACGACTCATCTATCTCTCTCTAGCATCTCTGCTGGGTTTTTTCTGTTCCCAGAGTTTTCTTAGTCTGGTAGCCCTATCCACACTTCCTGTCTGCCTTTGACCAATCTGCATTTTTATTAAACTAGTAGGCAGGATAATTATTTACAATGCAACAACATAATCCTACTACACATTGGGAACAAAATTAAGATAGGATACAAACTTATGTCTATAAGTAGATGTCAATTATTCTTTGGAGAAGTAACACTAGCTTCCACAGTATGAAGGATTTGGTGTAACCCAAATCTGGCACTAGACTTCACAAGGGATCATGTCATGCTAAAGCTTCAAACTTGGACCATGAAAGGGAACATTCTTGTTCAACTAAGTGTTAGATTCACCATCATAATAAATTATCTGTAATCTTCAATTTTGCAGCAAACTTTAGATCAGTAGTCCTCAATCTTCCTACTGCTGTGACCCTTTAACACAGTTCCTCATGATGTTGGGCCCCCAACCATCAAATTTTCTTTGCTACTTCATAACTTTAATTTTGCTACTGTTATAAATCATAATGTAAACATCTGATATGCAACCCAAAGAAAGGGTTATTTTACCCCCTAAAGTGGTTATTACCCACAGATTGTGAACCCCTGCTTAAGAGGTTTCTTACAGTTATTCCTGCATTAGCTGTTTATCTGATTTGCTACTTTGATTTAAGGAGGTCAGGAAATGTCAGCAGGTTCTCCTTAACCCATCCTATCCTAGTAGTTTTTATTATTCAGGTCAATGAATAAAATGAGAATTATGCCAACTATTGAGGAAACCTGTCCCAATTATATTCTGGAAGAATGAAAGAATATAAAACCAGTTCTCTGAGCACTTTGAGTCACTATGGCATAGATTTGAGGCTGAGGCAAATTTAAGGTCTCGTCGTTTTTGGAATGCAACCTGTTATAGGAGGCTGGCATGAGTGTTATATGTTATATGCTACATCAGCATCATATGTGTGCTAGTGCAGGTACCCTGGTAAATAGATGCAAGTTCCTTTGTGCATTAGGCTGTGGTTACTATATGACTCACATGAGTGTTAAAAGATCCTCACCTCTCTTTTAATCAATGGACTTTGTACATAGGAATTTAAAACTGGAGTGATCTCTCCCGCACCTCGCTCTCCTCTTTTCTCTTTCTGTCCTCCCTCTCTCCCCTCCCCCCTCTCTCCTCTCTTCCTCATGTCCACAGGCTATTCTTCTCTATGATATCCCATTTTGTTTTTTGCTGGCAAAAAAGGAAATCCAAGTCTTTCTACACATATATTATCTATTGACCCTCTCCATGCCTCATTATTGCTAGTCTCTATTATTTTCATTTTGCTTCTGATAATTAAGATCAACTACTTGGCTCTAGTCATTCATTCTGGAACCCCATAATATAACATTCCACTGCAAGCCTGTGTGTGCCTGTAAGTGACTGTCGCCAAAGCCCTGGATACCCTAAACAGATGCACGACTCTAATAAAAGATCCAATGCAGCAACAAATCTGGTCTACACAACAATTCTGGCATTGCTTTTAGATTTCTGACTCCTACCTAAAACTTATGCCAAGGAAGCTAAAGAATGCTTCATTTTCTTTAGGTCTTTTATACTCCATTAGCATTTCTGAATCAGCTCCAGAGGACCCAGCCAATACATTTACTTTTAAGTCATGGATAAGTGTTCCTAGTATTCAGTTTTGATATCTAGCTGTTTAAAGCTATCTCTGTCTTCACAGTTCTTGATGATAGGTGCTGACAGATGACAGAAGTGGACTTCTGATACAAGCTCTTCCTTCTTAGTTACAAGAGTGAAGTTTCCTTCCACAATCAAGAGAATTAACCTTAGTGTTAGGTCTGCAGATAATTAAGTATCATAGCGTAGATCATACATGGGACAATTTTAGCTTGTAGGCCTTTCTTTACTGTGTCTCTGCAGGGTCTCTAAATAAGGGGAGGTCTCTACCGTCTCACAGTGGCTGCCTCTCATTTATGTATTCCTCACACATATTTCAACCTCCTGGAGTTGCACTCATGTATAATCAAGGTCTTGTGCTCCTGTAGGAGTCATTCCAAGTTTGAGAAATCCTTTTTGGAAATGTTCTCATCCTTCAGATTCAATCTTGGGCCTTAAGGATAGTCAGATTTTCTCTGATGCTACAGGGGCTATGGATCTCCTTCCAGGTAAGCAGAGAGAATCACTGGCTTTCCAAAAACACTTGAACTGTTTTTAGCTGACCTGAGGCATGTTTCCATCCAAAATGCTTGACAAAAATTTCAACTGAGTCTGGCTCTCTTACCCCTGTCCACAAGCATGCTGTCACCACATGCTTCAGCTCACTGAGAATCAAACTCTTCACCTGGAGCTCATTCTTTCTCAACTCCCTTAATAAAAGAAAGACTTTGCAGCCTGGAGATTGCTCTAGGCTAGACACCATCACACACTCCAGTTATCTCTGGTGGAAAGGGGCTTTTACCATCAGAAAAACTATGATACAGCTGTAAATTCTCACCTATAGACACGGCAGATTATCCTGTCTCTTATTCTACTCCAAGGACTTTAGGGGATAAACAGCAAGGGGTTAAAAAAAAAGGAGAAAATATTTATATCTCAAGATTACCAACTAAATATAAAAGTAAGTCACTATTTGTATATGGAACTTGAATTGCACAGTAAGGGATTTGAACTTGGGAGAGCACAGATTCATAACCAAGAGTTTGTTAATATAATTTTGTCAAAAAAATAGTTCATGCTTCAGAGTTTAAAACATTTTCCCATTGCTGAGGAGACATTTTGATCACCTTTGCCCTTGGGGATGTTCTTTGATGCATCCTTCTTTCTGATGGCATCTATCCTCAGGTCCAATAGAAAACCACCACTGGAGCCCATGGATCTTCTCCAGTCATTGCAATCTGTCAAATACAGTCTGTCACTGGCTATTTTGTGTCGTGTGCTCCATTCCTGGCTGTCACTTTGATGATAGCCCCCCCCTCTATGCTTTATCATTATGATTTCTAAAAGTTCTGACAAAGATCTGGTTTTTACCCATTTGTTATCATGGTTTCCCTAAAGAAGAGACTCTGTGATTATTTCTTCTTGAGGGGCCATTTAGTGAGGAATAATTTAGAAAATAAAGGAAAAAATGTGAAAGGAGATATGTCAAGAGAGCTGTGTGAGCCAATATCTATTTGGAGCAAGTGCTGTTCAATCTCATTGGGCCTTCAAAACAGTTGTTTGAATTGTACCTGTCAGAGTGTGTAATAATAGTCTCTGGACTGTAATGTTCCTTTATTCAGATGTAAGGACACTTCCTGTCTGTGCTGGAATGCCGGCCTTGTGAAAAGTATCTTTCTAGACTTTGCTCTACTTAAGCAATTTCTGCTTTTCTTCTACAATGGAACTACTATGGAACCACATCTGTAGTTGTGTTTTTTGCAAATCTGAAATAATCTGCTGGCTCCTTCCTTAGATGACAATTACCTGCTTTCTAACTTTGTCATACCTCCTGTTAAATGTTATTATGCTCTAGTGGACTATCCAGCTGGAATGCAGGCCTCCCTCTCCCGTGTGCTGCAGCATGAGATGGACAGGACCAGTTCTTCAACACTTCTGATCCCAGGGCCAGCTCTCTCACAGGTAGCATGGGCCAGAGGAGCAGAGAGAGCACCTTTCCTTCATCCATGCCACCACATGGGGAGGTGACAATGGGGGGGAATGTTGATGGGCTGACTAGTCCAGCTGGCACCTGGGACAGGGGCTGAGTTGGCCTGCACCAACATTCAACTCATCTATAAACAGAGAAGGAAAAGTGTAATGACTTTCAAAACTGCAGGATTTCCACAACATGAAACAAAGGCAGGAAGTCAGAGGGAGAAGAGTCCCAGTGAGAGAGAGCCTATTACTTATTATATACCCAAGGACAGAGGCCTTGAACTATACTGATGACTTATGCAAATGAACACTTGCAAATGAAAAGGAAAGGACTGAATGGTGAATCCACACCACAGCTTCCATAAAGAAATTCTTCTCCTCCCTGTCCCTTCCTTTTTTATTTTCATTTTCTTTTAATTTTGTTTTGATTTGATAGGGGAATTTGCAAGGGTGGATGCAGGGTGAGGGCATAAGGAGACAACAGGCTGAGTTGGGATACATGCTGTGTAAACCAAACAATCAATAAAGTTAATTTTTAAAAGTTATCCTGTAACACAGAGAGGCTATCAAGTGAGCTGCAAATAGTACTAAAAAAACTCCCCTTATCTAAGACTCCAACATTCACCATCCATTTGTCTCAACTTGTTTAGTTCTCTGGTTCTAGTGTGACAGCAAGAACATTCTAAGTTCAGTTCAGACTGGGAGATAGAGAAATCTTAAAGTACAGAGCAAGTGGGTTGAGGTTAGCCCTGATGCAGGGGACAATACATTTATTTGTACAAAACTGATCATGAATTGTGTGTACTTGCTCACATTGTGCATAAGGAGATGAGAAAGACATGAAACTGTGCAAAGAACAAGTACTAATACATGGAAAGCAGGATGGATATGACACCAGATATTATGGGTTTCTCTGATGTGTGACTTGTGCTAATTACTCTTCTGGAGCTCACATGGTAAACAAGGTGGAGGGTCAGAACTATCATTAGTTCAGGCAAGCCTTGCCAGCACTGGACTAGAGCCACAACTTGAGGTTAGTGACAACAGGCCTGTGTTAGATTCCCAGGGCTGAACAACAACAAAGGACATCAACACAGTGGTTTAAAACATTGAACTTTATTTTTCTTGTAAGATGTAAGAGGCTAGTCTCTGAACTCAAGTCACTGTTTCCACTGCATGGCCTAAGAATCAACTCTTCTCTGCCACTCTGAAGCCTTTGTTGCTTCCCATAACCCTAGCCTGTTTTTTCCTGGAGTGATAGTCCACTGTCTCTACATTGACCATATAGGTATCTTTCCTCCATACGGGCATCTCTCAGTCTTTAATAAGCTTATGTCCAGGACATTAGCCACTGGGCTAAAGCCTGGTCTGACTGTGTCTACAGTTCATTTCCATTCTGAGATTGTAATGCATAGGTGATTGGAGAGCACATTCTAACCAAGTGCACACTTATATTGATATAAAGTTGAAAAGACTGGCAGAGGAACAGCAGAAGATTATAGTGAGCAGCCAGGAAAGGGGGCACATGCCTTTAACCCCAGCACTCAGGACGAGAGGCAGGTGGATTTCTGTGAGTTTGAGGCTAGCCTATTCTACTTAGTGAGTTCCAGGACAGCAGCCTGTTACAAAGGTAAACCTTGTCTCAAACAAACAAACAAATAAATAAAAACAAAATTAAAGATTACAGTCAACAAAACACTAATAAGACTCTTGCCATGGGTTACCCACAATGTAAATGTATCTGTTTAATGCTGTTTTATAAATCATAGCATAAGGAAACCTGTATTCTTAAAAAAGAACAAAAGATATTTTTTAGTCTAAATTGGTATGACTAAACACATTCATATCTTTCTTTTGCCCTAATTTCATGTGCTCTTTCCCCAGTCGTCTTCTCTTTGGGTAAAAGGCACTGGCTATATATTTACTTCTCTAAATGTCGCTAGAGAAAGGGCCCAGTCCATGTTTGTTTGGATGACCTTTCTTTACATCTAATATTGTTAGAAGTGGAACATGATAGCTTCCAATTCTAGCCTCAGCCTACATATCTAAATATCACTTTAACTGAAAGGATCTTATAAGGTAGAGCTCTGCATCAGCTCTAACTAATCTACTTTGCTGAGCCGAATGGCTGGAGATTTAGCATAGAGCTTTGCTGCAATATTCTAACGGTGAAAAATCAGGTGCAGAGCAAATGAGATTAATGTCTCAGCTAGCACCATATATTTCCTTTGCTTAATGTGGAATGCAGTATTTCCTCTCCTGGTGAAGCTTCAAAGAATTATCATACTTTAGAGGGAAACTAATTGCCAGAGAGAATGGAAGTTCATTTCCACAGATGAGATGGCTCCTCAAGCCTGGAAAGGGAGACTCTTTCTTCAATCTTGATTTGCATTCCTGGGGGTGGCTAGAGATACTGGAGGACTAAACTTCCGGCTGCCCAGCTGCACAGGCAAAGCCTTTGTCTACTGAGGCTGATGTGCTTAGGATGTCTGCTCTGCTCAGCTGTCTTGCACCAGAGAACAAAGAAATGTGATTTTTGCATTGATTTAGTGGTGATAATTTTGGTAATGATGATGATGCTAGCTAATAATTATACAACGGTACAAGATGTTGTATAAGGCACATCATACCAAGACTTTGTTCAGCAAGCCTATGTACATACAGATTATATAGCATTAACAGCCTCCCATAAAAGAGAAAATAATCTCAATGAAGCAATCACTCAGGATGAAAAAAAAAACACACTAAACAAAACATTATCCTCCTCCCTTTATTCTCTGCCTCTTGGTACAAGAAATGTGCTTTACTTATGTTAGATAACATTATCTAGCATAAGAGAGGAGCCAAAGGGTAGAATTAGAATATCACGGTTAGACATGAGTTCTTAAAGCCTTTTACTCAATACATTGTCTATACTTTAATGCTCAGGAATTTAAGGGCAAGAAAGGTGAAGTGAATCCCTCAGGGTCACAGAGACATATAAAGGAAATATTCAAACTTAGATTATGTCAACCAGGATATATTAGATGATAGTGATCTAATTTGCAATGCTGATACCTTTAAGAATGTTTTAAGAAATTTCTCAATTTTTATACTTGAAAAAAAAATGTACAAAGTAAAACCTAACAGGGTCAGGTGACAATAAAATAAACAGCTCAATATCAGGAGATAGAAACCTGAAGCTCTTTTATAAATGTTGTGATTGAAAGTCCAGTCCAGATAACACATGCTAATTGAACAACTCTTGTAGCAGGTAACTATATCTCTACCAGCTCAAACTTTAAAGTTTTCAAGGAACCATATAATTATTCCTTGCCACTGGGTGATGTTCATAAGGTACATGTTCCCTTTCTTGTAGCACAGAAAAAATTCACTACAGGAAAAAACATCACACAATCACACCATCTACTTTACAAACATTGGATATCTACTTAAGCTAAATCACTGAATGTCAAGGTCCTAGGAGTTAAAATAGCCCTGTGTTCAGTGCATAAAACTCCGAATTTAGCTAGCTCAATTATGCTACTAAGAAAGTATTGTTATAATTTGAATGTTTTCTTATTCACTGACCCACTTAGATATATGACTGTCATGGTAGTATTGTTAAAATGGTAGGATCTTTGAGAACCTTCAGAACATGCTAAAACTATGAGGACTTTATAGCTTCATGGGATATATTGGTTCTGTTATAAAGGGATTTGTTACATTTTTTATTTTCTTTGTTCTTGTCTTTTCTACCAGAAGTAACATTGCTTTCTTCTGAGGAATGCAATGCTTATAGAATTTCTCGGAAGACCTTGGAGTTTCTCCCCACGCCCCAAAAGATCTGAAGGTATCTCAGCCTTGGACTTGCTAGGCTCCAGAATTATTATCTAGAATATATCTTTCTTTAAAAATTGCATAATCCTAGGTATTATTTTATACTAGCCAAAAGGACAGCCATAAATTAAAAAATATATTCAGACAATAATATTTGAAGCAATTATAATTTACAAATAAAGGCTAGAACTAGTAAACAAAATGATATAGGCTTATTTCACTGGACTTTTAACCAAAGATTCTAGAATCTTCTCAAACTACTTGGGCAAGACCAGGCATGACCTTCAAAATGTTAACTTTCTCTTTCCTTAGATTGAAGCCATTGCTTAAATTTTGGTGAATGTTTTTTGTTTTTATTTTTGTTTTTTTCTTGCTTGGGGCACAAATTTGTGCCCATGGTCTCTATAAGTCAAGAACTCTAAAGCAAAGGAGCCCGACTTCAGAAGATCTCATCCCATGGCTCTGAGACACTATGACATGGACCCTAGTGACTCATTCATGTGTTTGTTCCCATAGAATTTGGGTATACTGTGCTATGGTGAGATTCTGCCTTTTTCCATGCTGGCATCCTTGCACACTTCCCCTATTGAAAGGCCCTGAAGAAACTGTGGGCATTTTCAGAATTGTAAATAAGAAGCAAATGGAGAATAGAACTGGGCTTTAGAGTAGTTGTTTTATGTGTTGTTCATTTGGCTCCATGTTATCTGAGCTGTTACTAGTTCTCCAGGGTAGCAGTGGCTTAAGGAGGTGTGTCTATCAATCACCTTTACTCTTCTTAGAGATGTGCACTCATTCATGGCCAGCACCAAAAGTTCCCAAGTATTCAAACAGAGTAGTGGTTTGAAATGTCAAAGGCACAAAGTAATTTTCAATAAAGGTTCCTCTCCATGTTCTCATGTGCCCTCATTCACTATTGACTAAATGCAAATACCCTCACTGCTCATATGATCAAAAGCATATCACAGAGTTTATGAAGAAAAGCAATGGACACCTGAACCTTTTGCTATTGCAGTCCTACTTCCCAACACCAGGTACTGAAAATAGTTACCAACTCCAGTCAGACTTTTGATTTGATGTTCATTATGGCAGCAGTTGGTAGAACATGGCCATGTCAAGTATTATAAGGCTTAAAAACAATGGAAATGGCAAGGCATCACCAGGGATGTTGACACTGTATACAGGAAGTATCAGCTTCCTCATCCAAGATGACTACAGCCTTAGATAGTTTCCCTGAACAGACCCTTCACTGAGATAAGGTAACCCTTCTCCTCCTTCAGCTGTATATGATAAACACGCCTCCTCATTCAATCGTATATAATAAACCAATCCATTCATTCATCTCTGAATAATAAATTTACTTCTCTATTCAGCTATAGATAATAACCTCCTCTTTCTTCAGGTTTATGTAATAAGTCCAACTTTTCATTAAGCTGTATATACTAAACCTCTTCATTTAGCTGTATATAATAACTCTCACCCAATTCAGCTGTCATAAGTGCACATTTTCCAGACATTACTATCAGAGCATATGGTTCACCAAATCCTGGATTTTTATGTATCTGCTTTTCTTCATTCCCATTGCCCCTGTCAAGTCATTCTTTAGGCTATGGAGGTCATGACAGTTCATGTCATAGAATATCTATTAGTTACATTATAAAATAGTAACTCTCAGCAGACTTAGAAAACTATGCTCTTCACTCACAACAAGCAATGATTTCTATTTGGTTCTCCTATTTTGGACCCTGAGTACTATATCTTTCATTCTATCAGCTACAGAAATAATGAGGAAGACTAAGACTAGTCTACATATTGACAAGCAACTTGTAAGAAAAGGATAGAAGAATAACAATAACACTGAGGGCAAAGTAAAAAAAAATATATGTTTACGTTATAGAAGATAAATTGTAGAAAAGAGACAAAAAAAGAAAATGAGATATTTTCTTGGGCTGATAAGACAAAGACAAGATTAGATCATTCAAAGCCAGCAGTGCAAGGTTAGAGCAAAGCAAATTCTATATTAATATATTTTCATAGCTATAATAGACATATATCTCTGATGTGGAAATATCTCTCTGTATGCTGTGAACATCATACTTTAAATAAAGTAACTGCTTTGGACTGTGGTGAGCATTGTAAAGGTAGGCAGAGGAACAAGATCATAAGTAGGAGCAGGGCAGAGTTAAGAGAGAGACTATCCAGCCACCAAAGAATCAATAAGTAATGAAATAGGTAAGCCATGGGCCATATGGCAAGACAGATTAATGGAAATGGGTTGAATTAAGATGAAGGAGCTAGATCCCAATATGCCTAAGCCAAGCAGGATGAAATTAATATAAGCCTCTGAGACATTTGCAGGGGTGGGTAGGGGAGCAGCCATGGTTGGGTCTAGAAGTTTGACCAGACTGGGCCAGAAACTTCCTGTTACATATCTCTATATACATATATTTGTTTCCTCAATCTGATTTGTATTACTGAAACTAAATGCCTGAGACTGGGGTATTTATAAGTAAAAATATTAGTTTGGCTATGATATGGCAGATGATAATTCTAAACAGCAAGCAACCATTTTTTGAGTAAAGGATTTCCCTCTTCCTACAAGGAAGGGCTGAAAGCAGATGAATGCAAGTAACACAAAACACACAGACTAGCCTTATTTTAATAGTAACTGCTCCTACAGAACTAATTCATTCTCTAAGACCATTGTTAATTCATGCATGAGGTTGGAAACGCATGATTGTAAGATCCCCTACTCAGCCCTGCCTCTTAAAGATCTCCACACCTTAATATTACCTAATGGCACCTAATCTAAGAGTAGAAGAACTACTGGGCAGCCAGGCATAGCCAAGTATGATGGCACATATACCCCTTATTCCTCATCAGAAATAGGAGCCTTACTCCAATTTAAGAAAATTTTTAGCATTTGGTCAATTTAAAGTCATCTATTTGTACTTTGAAGAAAGAGCTAAAATCAAAATCCATTTGGAGAAAAACACTCTGTTTCTTGAGAAAATGGAAGAAAATTCCAAAAGGTCAAAACCAATTTTAAAGATAATTTTGTATGTAAGAACCTTGAGAGATGCTGTAATTCTTTGCACATAAAAATAACCTATTTATTGAATTTTACAATGGTATAAACCTGAATAAGCCTATAGTTGTAATGACATTAGCTATGCATAATTTATCCACACTCTTTCCCACCTCCCAGTAGAAAGCAAACTTACTAATACTGATCTTGGATATATCCTCTTTCAAGATCATTTTCTCTACATATTTTATTTCACATGAACTCTTGCTACTTAATAATTTTAACATCTTATGTAGTATATTCTAAGCTTTCATTCTCGAGCTTTTGGGCTTACAAGCAAAGGCAAGTATAAGAGATTTACTCAAATTAATTTTGTTCATTGTGACCAGAAGCCTGAACTGATATTTGTCTTTTGAAGGAGACTTCAAGGATCCTTTAATCATAATCATTCAAATCTTAAATTTACAAGTTGAAAATACATTTTAATTTATTAAGCTAGAATTATTCTGCACTCTGATATTCTGTATGCCTGTTTCTAAATGTGTGGTTTTATAAATTTTCTATTCTCTTTGATTAAGAAACCATAGGATATAATTATGAAAATATAACTTGATAGTTGAACACATTTGGTTGCTTTTGGCAAAGGCAGCATTTATCTGGACTCTTTCTAATTTTACCATTAAAAGAATGCTGATTGTATGAAGACTGAAAGTTGTGTAAAATGCTTTGGGAAGCTGAAGACTTAAAGTATAACATTCACTTTTATCATAGAATTTCTCAGTATACTGTCAATGATTATTTTTATTCCAGGTCAGTAGCAGAATGGAAGTCTGTTCCTGACATATTTTATGATAATATATATCTATGTAGCCATTCAGAAAAGTACTGTACACTGGTACCTGGATCCAAAGCAGTGACTGAAACTCATTGAACATTTCAAATTTATGTCAGGTCATATTCAAGGGTCTCCTGATAAACAGATCAATGTGAAGATTAATTTTTATTTTAAACTTTATGAAATTACCCAAGAAACAAACTTCTGGGCCTTCTGTATATATATTTTCTGAGAGATTTGACTGAGGTTTGTAGAGTCCCCTAAATGCATGGGTGTACTACTAGGCTGTGTTTTCATACAGAAGAAAGGAAAGCTGGCAAGAGAAGAATGAACATTCATCTCTCTCCACTTTTTTCTGTAATATGAACAGTTGTTGTAGTACCTGCCACCATGCTGCTCCTGTCATACTAGACGATACATTTAAATGTGATTCAAAGCAAACTTTATCTTCTAGGATTGTTTTGGTAGGGTATTTTGGCCACAGAAACAAGAAAAAATCACAGATAGAAAAAAAATATTCTAAACAGTGAGCATTGTGAAAAACCTGATTGTGTAGTTCTTGGCCCTTAGGAGATGTTTTGTAAGAAGAGATAAAATTTGAAACTTTAGATTAGGGAGATTCTAAAATGCTATAATCAGAGCTTAATGGGCTCTGAGCTAAGAGAAATCCTGTCTCCCCTAAGTTGCTTTGTCAGGTATTTGTCACAGCTTTGACAAAAGCAACTGACTAAAACAGAGAGAGGGTAGACAAGCAGAGTCTGAGCATCACTTAACATGATGTGGTGAGTAGAATTAATGCAAATGAAAAGGTAATCACTGCAAAAAGTAATAAGAGTGACAAGGAATGCAAGTCATGTTGTTATCATTTTATTGAAATTGAAATTTATCTGGAGAACAAATTAAGAAGAAGCTATTTCAAGCCTGGACTACCAGAAAGGATTCTGTACAAAGTGTCATATGCGCTGCACTTTGAAAATCAGGGTGTGTTTTGAGAAACAGGAATGATTGAATAGGGAGTTTTAGCAAAATAGGCAATCATGAGCAAATCATAGAGATGAAAAAGTATGTGTCATATAAAAGGAACACTGAATAACTCAACACAATGACAGCCAAGGCTTTCACTGTAGCGACTTAGAAAAGTGACACTGCAGGGGACTTGCACCAGACAGATATGCTTATGAATTCTGAGTTAATATTTTCAATGTCAGCTCAGAGGCCACACAGGATTCTAGTATAAACTATGCTCTTCACTGGGATGAGCTACTCAGACTCATAAGTGAAGAACACTGTGCTCAGAGCTTCAGTCACTGGCTACTATGATGATTATCATGACTAAAGAAAGTCCCTAGAACCTCATCATAGACTCCCCAAGGTCTTGGTGTCTGCTGTTATAACAAAATACCTTTGGAAAGGGAATAGGTCTATTTAATTCATACCTCTGGAATACCAAGAACATGATATTTCAATCCCTTCTGAGAGTAACCTTACCCTTACTAACATAACAAAAGAGCCCTTTCAGTACTGGAGACAAAATATTCAACAAATGAACATTTGAAGAACATAAACATTTCCACACAAAGGGAAATAGCTTTTAAGGACAACCTTTGAGCAAGGTTGTCTTACAGGTCAGCCAAGCTTCTTTATGATCTATGTTGCATCATGCCTTTCTCTTATAATTACCTTGACCCTTTTTGCCTATAAATGGTAAAACTACTATTAACTCCTTTTAACAGTAGTTCCAATTCTCAAGGACTCAGGCTGCGAGGCGCAATCCATGAACTCTCACCCCTGCTCATTGCTTCTCCAGTCGCTGGCTACAAAAAAAGACTCCTGTGGACTGGTACCCCCCATTAACAACATAGCTTTTCAGACCCTTCCATCTACAAGACCCACCAGTTTACCCAAACTCTCCCATCACCCTGTGAGTTCAGTAGCTCCCTAAGACACAGATTTTGCCAGCTCATATTAAAACAAGAGCTCCAATTCCAGCAAGAGCTCCTATTAGACCAAGAGCAGATCCCTGAGACACAGAATCAGCCAGCCATTATTGGGCCAAGAGTGGCTCCCAGAGGTATCAAAAAAATCAGCTCCTATTGGACAAAGAACAGCTCTCTGAAATAGAGAATAAGCCAATTCCAAGTGAAATAAAAGCTCAGGTTAGACCAAGAAAGACTAACTAAGACACAGACATGCCCAGAGCAGAATAGACCAAGAAGAGTTTTCTCAGTCATAAACAAATACAGAATGAATCTGAGGAACTTATGGGCAAATGCCAGTAGAAGAATACATGTAAAAACATAAAAAAACAATATTGAATCAATAGAATCTAGTGTTCTACAACAGCAAGACCTAAATATTTCAATGTAGAAAAAGCAGAAGGAAACAAATTTAAAAATAACTTTATGAAGATGAGAGAAACCTTTAAAGAGGAAATCAAAGCTCTCTTAAATAGAGAAAAAGTCAAACAAAAAAAATGGAAATCAATAAATCCCTTAAACAAAACCAAAAAACAAAAGCAGAGAAGAAAATAGATCAACACCTAAAAAGTGAAATAGAAGCAATAATGCACACACACACACACACACACACACACACACACACAAACACAAACTGAGGGCATTCTAGAAATGGAAAGTCCATGTAAAAGAACAGGAACTACAGATGCAAGCATAACCAACAGAATGTAAGAAATGGAAGAGAAAAATCTCAAGCATGGAAGATTTAGTAGTGAAAAGGATATACCAGTCAAAGAAAAGACTGAAGCCAAAAAAGTCGTAACACAAAACATTCAGTTAATTTTAGACACTGTAAGAAGACCAAATATAAGAATAATAGAAAAAGAAAAAGTAGAAAAATACCAGCTCAAGGGCACAGAAAATATGTTTGACAAAAATTATAGAAGAGAACTTTTCTAATCTAAAGAAAAAATGCATATAAAAATACAAGAAGCTCACAGAATACCAAATAGACTACACCACTCCCCACAAATGTCTACATTCCACATAACAATCAAACCACTAAGCACACAAAATAAAGGAAGAATATTAAGGACTACAAAGCATAAGGACCAAGTAACTTATAAAGACAAACCATTCAGAATAACATCCAAATTTTAATAGAAACAAGGAAAGGAAGAAGGTCTTGGAAAGCTGTTATACAGACACTAAGACTACAGATGCCAGCACAGACTAATATACCTGGGAAAACTATCAATCACCATAGATAGAGTAAATAAGATATATCATGAGAACCCAAATTTAAGCAATACCTATTCATAAATCCAGATCCACATAAAGCACTAGAACAAAAACTTTAACATAAGGAAGCTAGATACATACATGACACCACAAGCAATAGATAATGGCACAGAAGAAAACCTAAAAGAAGAAAAATACACACATACTACCACCCCAAATAACAGGAATTAATAATCACTGGTCAAATTAATATCCATTAATATCAATGTACCCAATTTACCTATAAAAACCAGGCTAAAAGACAAAAACAGAATTCATCCTTTTGCTTCATACAAAATACACACCTAAATTTGAAAGACAGACACTACCTCAGAATACAGGATTGGAAAAAAATTATAAAAATGAACTTAAGAAAAAATTGATATTCTAAAATTTGCAGGCAAATGGATTGATATGGAGAATATCCTTCTGAGCAAGGTATCACAATCCCAGAAAGAAAAGCAGGGAATGCACTCACTCATTAGTGGACTTAAAAAAAAAAAAAGAGAGATGTCATTGTATAGAAGAGCTTAAGGCTACAAGATAGCAAAATGACACAGTGCCTCACTTTTGCATTGATGGCCTCTGGCAGGGGTATGGGTGAGGAAAGATGTGTTTTTTTAAGGGCATGGTCACAGGGAGTTTAATTATGCTCCAGTAAGTAAATGAGCTTTTTTGTAAATGGGGAGATCATAAGAATGGATATGAATCTAAGAGGTCTGATAACTGAGTTTGATAGGGTGCATAATGTAAAATACTCAAGTAATAAATATATAAATAAATTTTAAAAAAAGAAACAAACTGGTACATTCAAAGAAGAACTAATGCCAATACTCCTCAAACTATTCCAAACAATAGAAACTGAAGGAATATTGACAAACTCTTCATGAGGCCACAATTACCCTGATTACCAAGCCACTCAAAGATGCAACAAAGAGAATTATAGACCAATCTCCCTCATGAACATTGATGCAAAAATACACAATAAAATTCTGGCAAACTAAATACAACAACGTATCAAAAAAAAAAAAAAAAAGCATCCTCCAAGATCAGGTAGGCTTTGTTCCAGAGATGCAGTAAAGGTTAATCATATGAAAACAGTGAATGTCATCCATCATATAAACAATCAGAAAGCAAAATAAACACAAGATCATATCCTTAGATGCTAAAAAGGCCTTTGAAAAATCCAACTTTCCTTCATAATAAAAGTCCTGGAGAGATCAAGAGTATAAGAAAAATACATAAACATAACAAAGGTGACATACAGCAAACTGACAGCTAACATCAAACTAAATGAACAAAAACTCAAAGCAATCCCACTAAAATAAGGAACTAGACAAGATTTCCTCTCTCCTCTTATATAATCAGTATAGTTCTTGAAGTTTTAGCTAAAGCAATAAGAGAACAAAAGGAGATTAGAGCACACAATTTGGAAAGGAAGAAGTCAAATTATCTCTATTTTTAGGTAATATGATCCTATACATAACTGGCCATCAAAATTCTAACAGGGAACTCCTACAGCTGATAAACACCATCAGCAATATAGCAGGGTACAAGATTAACTCAAAAATATAAATAGCCATTCTATAACCTCAGAATAAAAGGGATGAAAGATAAATAAGGGAAACAATACCCTTTAATAGCTGCAAACAGCATTAAATATTTTGATGTAACTCTAACCAAAGAAGTAGCAGACCTGTTTGGCAATAACTTCAAGTCACTGAAGAAGAAAATTGAAGACGATATCAGAAAGTAGAAAGATCTTCCATGCTCCTGGGTAGGTAGAATCAACATATTAAAAATGGCAGTCTTCCACAAGGGCCTAAAGTTAGAGTTCAACAACATCAAAAATCAAAGAAAGCCTACCATCTCATGGAAACTAAACATCACTCAGCTGAACCATCTCTGGATTAAGGAAGAAATTAAGAAAGAAATCAAAGTCTTCCTAGAATTTAATGAAAATGAATCCACGACATATGCAAACTTGTAGGACACAATGAAAGCAGTCTTAAGAGGAAAATACATAGCGCTAGATGCCTACATGAAAAACCTAGAGAAATCTCACACTAGAGACCTAGCAGCTCAGCTGAAAGCCTTAGAACAATTAGAAGCGAACTCACCTAGAAGGAATAGATGGAAGGAAATAATCAAACTTAGAGCTGAAATCAATAGAATTGAAACGAAAAGAACAATAGAAAGAATCAATGAATCCAAGAGTTGGTTCTTTGAGAAAGTCAACAAGATAGATAAGCCCTTAGCCAAACTAATAAAAAAACAGAGAGAGAGAGTGTTCAAATCAACAAAATCAGAAATGAAAAGGGGGACATAACAACAGACCCCCAGGAAATGCAGAGAATTATCAGATCATACTTTGAAAATCTGTATTTCACAAAAATGGAAAACCTTGAAGAAATAGACAGCTTTGTGGACAGGTACCATCTACCAAAATTAAATGAAGATCAGATTAGTCACCTAAACAGCCCTATAACCCTTAAGGAAATTAAAAGCCTCCCCAAAAATAAAAGCTCTGGTATGGATGGTTTCAGTGCCAAATTCTACCAGACATTCAAAGAAGAATTACTACCTTTACTCCTCAAACTATTTCACACAGTAGAAACTGAAGGAATATTGCCAAATTCCTTTTATGAGGCCACAATTACCCTAATACCTAAGCCACTCAAAGATACAACAAAGAAGGAGAATTATAGACCAATTTCCCTCATGAATATTGATGCTAAAATTCTCAACAAAATTTTAGCAAACCGTATCCAACAATGTATACAAAATATCATACACCATGACCAAGTAGGCTTCATCCCAGAAATGCAGGGCTGGTTTAACATACAAAAAAATACCCATAATCGTTATCCATCATATAAACAAATTAAAGGAACAAAACCACATGGTCATATACTTAGATGCTGAAAAAGCCTTTGACAAAATCCAACATTCCTTTATGATTAAAGCCCTGGAGTAATCAGGAATATAGGGAGAATATCTCAATATAATAAAGGTGATTTACAAGAAGCCTACAGCCAGTATCAATCTTAATGGAGAAAAACTCAAAGCAATCTCACTAAAATCAGGAACTAGACAAGGATGTCTTCTCTCCTCTTATCTATTCAATATAGTTTTCGAAGTTTTAGCCAAAGCAATAAAAGAATGAAAGGAGATTAAGGGGATACAAATTGGAAAAGAAGAAGTAAAGCTATCTCTATTGGCAGATGATATGATTGTTTACATAAGTGACCCATAAAATTCTTCTAAGAAACTGCTATGGCAAATAAACACCTTCAGGAATGTAGCAGGATACAAGATTAACTCAAAGGAATCAGTATCTCTTCTATACACTAAAGATAGAAGAGCTGAAAATGAAATAAGGGAAACATTACCCTTCATTATAGCAGCAAATAGTATTAAATACCTTGGAGTAACTATAACCAAAGAAGTGACAGACCTATTAGACAAAAATTTTAAATCACTGAAGAAAGAAATTGAAGAGGATATCAGAAAATGGAAAGCTTTTCCATGTTTCTGGATAGGTAGGATCAACATGGTAAAAATGGTAATTCTACCAAAGGCAATCTACAGATTCAATGCACTGCCCATCAAAATTTCAACACAATATTTTTTGGACCTTGAAAGAACAATACTCAATTTCATTTGGAATAACAGGAAAGCCAGGATTGCCAAAACAATTTTACTCAAAAAAAGAACCTCTGGAGGTATCACCATCCCTGACTTCCAGTTATATTATAGAGCTACAGAAATAAAATCAGCCTGGTAATGGCATAAAAACAGCCTGGTGGATCAAGAGAATAGAACTGAGGATCCAGACATTAACCTAAAAACCTATAAACACCTGATCTTTGACAAAGAGGCCCAAAATATTCAATGGAAAAAAGATAGCATATTTAACAAATGGTGTTGGCATAGCTGGATGGAAGTGTGTAGAAAAATGCAAATAAATCTGAGCCTGTCACCCTGCACAAAACTCAAATCCAAGTGGATCAAAGACCTCAACTTAAACCCAGTCACTTTAAACTTGATAGAAAAGAAAGTGGGAAATACATTTCTACGAATTGGCACAGGTGACCACTTCCTAAATATAACACCAGTGGCACAGACACTAAGACCAACAATCAATAAGTGGGATCTCCTGAAGCTAAGAAGCTTCTTCAAAGCCAAGGACACTGTCAATAGGACAAAACAACAGCCTACAGAATGGGAAAAAATTTTCACCAACCCTACAAGTGCTAGAGGACTGATCTCTAAGCTATATAAAGAACTCAAGAATCTAGAGTCCAAACCCTTGAATAACCCAATCAAAACATGGGGTTCAGATCTAAAAGGGGAATTCTCAGCAGAAGAATTATGAATGGCTTAAAGGCACCGGAGAAAGTGCTCATCATCTTTAGCCATAAGAGAAATGCAAATCAAAACAAGTTTGAGATACCATCTAACACCTGTTAGATTGCCTAAGATAAAAGACACAGAGGACAGCCTATGCTGGAGAGGATGCAGAGCAAGGGGAACACTCCTCCATTGTTGGTGGGAGTGTAAGCTTTTTCAACCACTTTGGAACACAGTATGGCATTTTCTCAGAAAACTGAGAATCAATCTCCCCAAGGACCCAGCAATACCACTTCTGGGTGTATACCCTAAAGATGCACAGTCATACTCTAAAGGTATTAGCTCAACTATGTTCATAGCAGTGCTATTTGTAATAGCAAGAACCTGGAAACAACCTAGATGTCCCTCAACTGAAGAATGGATTAACAAACTGTGGTACATCTACACAATGGAGTACTACTCAGCAGTAAGAAAAAATGATATCCTAAAATTTGCAGGCAAATGAATGGACTTGGAGAATATCCTCCTGAGCAAGGTATCACAAACTCAGAAAGATAAGCAGGGGATGTATTCACTCATTAGTGGACTCTAAACAAACAAACAAACAAACAAACAAACAAACAAGAAAAAAACAAAGCATGCCTAAGCTGCAAACCACAACCACTGAACAGCTTGGGATCAGAAACACACTGGACTGACGCCTTGGATCCCATTACCATTAGAGGAACACCTGACTCACTCTTGGAGGAGGGGGAGAGAAAGCTGGATCTGCCAGGAGTGGAGACTGAACTAATCAATATTGGATCAGTGGGACCATGGGACTGTCTGCTGCCTGCCCAGGGAGGGGATGGGGAGTTGTGGAGAAGAAAGAATGACCTGATGGGGTGGGAGGGGGAAGGGACCTTGAATAAGGATATACAAGGATAGAAAGTGTGACTTCTTTGTTCATAATAGTAGTAATAAAAAAAGGGAAAAAAAAAGAAAAAAAAAGAAATAGTATGTTCCAAATACATCTCAGTTTTTCAATTCTGAGTCTTCCCCACTCATTATTTCCTACATTTTCAGGAAAGGAACTGAATCAAATACTAAATACATATATTAACATAAAAAATGGCAATCTTTCCAAAAGCAATTTACAGATTCAATAAAATCCCCATCAAAATCCCAACACAATATTTAAGAGACCTTCAAAGAACAATACTCAACTTTATATGGAATAATAGGAAACCCAGGATTGCCAAAACAGTCCGACTCAAAAAAAAGAACCTCAGGAAGCATCACCATCCCTGACTTCAAGCAATACTATGGAGCTACAGTAATAAAAATAGCCTGGTACTGGCATAAAAACAGACTTGTGCACAATGGAATCAAATTGAAAACCCTGACCTTAACCCACACACCTATGAACATCTGATTTTCAACAAAGAGGCCAAAAATGTTCGATGGAAAAAAAAAATAGTATCTTCAACAAATAGAGTTGGCAAAACTGGATGGTAGTGTATAGAATGCAAATAGATCCATGCACAAAAATCAAATTCAAGTAGATTGAAGACCTCAAGATAAGCACAACTACACTGAACTTGATAGGAAAGAAAGTGGAAAGCATCTTTCAATATACTGGCACAGGTTACCACTTCCTAAATATAACACCAGCAGCACAGACATTAAGAACATGAATTAATAAATGTGACTCCCTGAAACTGAGACACTTCTGTAAGACAAGGGACACAGTCAATAAGACAAAATGACAGCCTACAAATTTGGAAAAGATCTTTACTGACCCTACATCTGACAGAAGACTGATCTCTTAAATAAAGAAAGAACTCAGGAAATTAGCAAACAACCCAATTAAAAAAGGTTCAGACCTAAAAATGGAATTCTCAACAGAGGAATTACAAATGGCTGAAAGGCACTTGAAAAGGTGCTCATCATCTATAGCCATCAGAGAAATGTAAATCAAAACAACTTTGAGATACCTCCTTACACCTGTCAAGTTGGATCAGATAAGATACAGATGAGAGCCTATACTGGCAAGGTTGCAGAGCAAGAGGAAAACTCTTCCATTGTTGGTGGGAGTGTAAGCTTGCTGAGCCTCTCTAGAATGCAGTATGGCTCTTTCTCAGAAAACTGGGAATCAATCTCCCCACTGATCAAGCAATACCACTACTGGGCATATACCCTAAACATGCACATTTGCACTCCAAAGGCATTAACTCAACTATGTTCATAGCAGCATTATTCATAATAGCAATAACCTGGAAACAACCTAGATGCCCATCAACTGAAGAATGGATTAAAAAACTGTGGTACATCTACACAATGGAGTACTACTCAGCAGTAAGAAAAAATGATATTCTAAAATTTGCAGGCAAATGGATGGATTTGGAGAATATCCTCCTGAGCAAGGTATCACAAACTCAGAAAGATAAGCAGGGGATGTACTCACTCATTAGTGGTCTCTAAACAAACAAACAAGAAAAAAGCCATAAACGATAAAAGAGGTAAAAATGTAAGCAGGTAATCATCACCCTTCACTGCAAATAATATCAAATACCTTGGAGTAACTCTCACATAGAAGTAAGAAAATGTATGACAAGCACTTTAAATCATTGAAAAAAGAAATTAAAAAAATTATCAGAAAGTAAAAATATTTCCATGCACTTAGATAGGTTGGATCAACATAGTAAAAATAGCAATATTACCAAAAGCAATTTACAAATTGAATGCAATCTTCATCAAAATACCAATGCAATTTTATAGACTTTGAAAGAACAGCACTCAACTTTATATGGAGAAACAAAAAACCCAAGCATTGCCAAAACAATCCTATTCCATAAAAGAACTTTGGAGGCATCACCATCCATGACTTCAAGATCTACTATAGAGCTACCGTAATAAAAACATTCTGGTACTGGCTAAACAACAGACTTGTGGATCAATTGAGTCAAATTGAAGACCCTGATATTAATCCACACACCTATGAATCCTAATTATTGACAAAATTAAAAACTATACAATGAATAAAAAAACATCTTCAAAAAATGGTGCTAATATAACTAGATAGAGGCATATAGAAGAACTCAAATAGATCCATATCTACCACCCTGCACAAAAGTCAAGTCCAAGTGGATCAAAGATCTCAGTATAAACCCAATTACACTGAACCTAACAGAAAAGAAGGTGAGAAATATCCTTGAATGCATTGGTACAATAGACCACTTCCTAAACATTATACCAGTAGCATAGACACTGAGAGTAACTATTAATAAATGGGACCTCCTGAAACCAAGAAGCTCCTGTAAGGCAAGGACCAGGTCAATAAGACAAAATCAACAGCCTACAGAATTGGGAAAGATCTTTCCCAACCCTACATCTGACAGAGGTCTGATCTCCAAAATATATAAAGAACTCAGGAAACTAAAGGTCAACAAACCAAATAATCCAATTTAAAAATGGGGCACAGATCTAAATAGAAAATTCTCAACAGAAGAATCTCAAATTTCCTAAAGACACTTAAAGAATTGTTCAATATATTTAGCCATCAGTGAATTGTAAATCAAAAAAACTCTAAGATACCATCTTATAACTATCAGAATGGCGAAGATAATAAACGCTAATAACAACCCATGCTGGAGTAAGGGTTAGGGTTAGGGTTAACCCTAACTCAACTCCTCCATTGTTGATGGGAATGTAAACTTGTATAGCCATTTGAAAATCAGTTTGGCAGTTTCTCAGAAAACGGTGAATCAATCTACCTAATGATCCAGCAATACTACTCTTGGGCATATACCCAAAGAATGGATATTCTTATCACAAGAACATTAGCCCACCTATAATGGTAGCAGCATTATTTATAATAGCCAGAAACTGGAAACAACCTAGATGCCACACTACTGGTGAATGGATTAAAAACAGTGACACATTTACACAATAAAGTACTACTCAGCAATTAAAAAAAAAAAGATGATATCCTGCAATTTACAGGCAAATGAATGAAACTAGATATCATCCTGAGGGAGGTATCATAGACCCAAAAAGATAAATATCTGTATTCACTCATAAGTGAATTTTAGGCATAAGTAACCATGCTACAACCCACAACTTCAGAGCAGCTAGGTTACAAGGAGGACCCTAAGGGTGACACTCATGGACTCCCATGGGAAGTAATTTGGAACCATGGAGAAGGGGAAAGGGGAGATAGAAAGAGAACATGAGGGAATAAGGTGGTTGAGTTGGGGGAGTGACTGAGAAGATAACAATGAAATAGCTACAGAGAAAGAGAGAGAGAGAGAGAGAAAGAGAGAGAGAGAGAGCCATTGTGGAGTTAGAGAGAAACCTGGTGCTAAGGAAATACCCAAGATCTCACAAAATTGACACTGACTAAGACTTTACGCAGTAGTCGAGAGGGGGCCTAAACTAGATTTTCCGTATAATCAAACTGATTGGCACCCTAATTTTCACTATAGAATCTTCATCCAGCAACTATTGGAAGCAGGTGCAGAGATCCATAACTAAGCACATGTTCAAGCTCCCAGTCCAGCTGAAGAAACGGATGAGAGACTGTATGAGCAAAGGTGTCAATGTCATGATGAGGAAACTCACAAAGACAGCTGTTCTGAGCTATTTGGAGCTCACTAACTCTGAAATGACTGCTGAGGAACTTACATAGGACAGAGATAAGCCCTCTAAATGTGGATGACAGTCAAATGGCATGGGCAGTTTATGGGACCCCTTGCAGTGGGACTGAAATTTATTTCTGGTGAATAAACTGACTTCTTGAGCCCATTCCCTACAGAGAAACACCTTGTTCAGCATTGATATTAGAGGAAGAGACTTGGTCCCACCTCAGCTATATATGTCAGACTGAATTGACTCACCCTGGCAGTCCTTACTCTCTATGAGAAATGGATGGGGTATGGGGGGGGAGAGCAAAGAGGAATTGGAGGCAAAACAGTGGCTGGTATGTTAAAGCCCTGGAGAGATCAAGAATACAGGGAGAATACCTAAATATAATAAAGGCAATTTACAAGAAGCCAACAGCCAGTATCAAACTTAATGGAGAAAAACTCAAAGCAATCCCACTAAAATCAGGAACTAGACAAGGATGTCCTCTCTCCCATTATCTATTCAATACAGTTCTCGAAGTTTTAGCTAAAGCAATAAGAGAACGAAAAGAGATTAACGGGATACAAATTGGAAAAGAAGAAGTGAAGCTATCTCTATTTGCAGATGATATGATTGTATACATAAGTTACCCACAAAAATCTTCCAAGGAACTGCTAAACACCTTCAGCAATGTAGCAGGATATAAGATTAGCTCAAAGAAATCAGGGGCCCTTCTATACACTAAAGGTAGAAGAGCTGAAAAAGAAATAAGGGAAACATTATCTTTTATAATAGCTGCAAATAGTATTAAATACCTTGGAGTAACTATAACCAAAGAAGTAACAGACCTATTTGACAAAAATTTTAAATCACTGAAGAAAGAAATTGAAGAGGATATCAGAAAATGGAAAGCTCTCCCATGTTCCTGGATTGGCAGGATCAAGATAGTAAAAATGGCAATTCTACCAAAGGCAATCCACAGATTCAATGCACTGCCCATCAAAATCCCAACATCATATTTTTTGGACCTTGAAAGAACAATACTCAATTTCATTTGGAATAACAAGAAATCCAGGATTGCCAAAACAATTTTGCTCAATAAAAGAACCTCAGGAGGTATCACCATCTCTGACTTCAAGTTATATTATACAGCTGCAGTAATAAAAACAGCCTGGTACTGGCATAAAAACAGACTTGTGGATCAATGGAATAGAATTGAAGATCTACACATTAACCCAAAAACCTATGAACACCTGATCTTTGACAAAGAGGCCCAAAATATTCAATGGAAAAAAAGATAGTATATTTAACAAATGGTGTTGGCAAAGCTGGATGGAAGTGTGTAGAAAAATGCAAATAGAACCAAGCCTGTCACCCTGCACAAAACTCAAATCCAAGTGGATCAGAGACCTCAACATAAACCCAGCCTCTTTAAACTTGATAGAAAAGAAAGTGGGAAATAAACTTATTCAAATTGGCACAGGTGACCACTTCCTAAATATAACACCAGTGGCATAGACACTAAGACCAACAATCTTTAAGTGGGCTCTCCTGAAGCTAAGAAGCTTCTGTAAAGCCAAGGACACTGTCAATAGGACAAAACGACAGCCTACAAAATGGGAAAAAATTTTCACCAACCCTACAAGTGATAGAGGACTGATCTCTAAGATATATAAAGAACTCAAGAATGTAGAGCCCAAAACCTTGAATAACCCAATCAAAACATGGGGTTCAGATCTAAAAAGGGAATTCTCAGCAGAAGAATTATGAATGGCTGAAAGGCACCTGAAAAAGTGCTCATCATCTTTAGCCATCAGAGAAATGCAAATCAAAACAACTTTGAGATACCATCTGACACCTGTTAGATTGGCTAAGATAAAAGACACAGAGGACAGCCTATGCTGCAGAGGATGCAGAGCAAGGGGAACACTCCTCCATTGTTGGTGGGAGTGTAAGCTTGTTCAACCACTTTGGAATGCAGTATGGCGTTTTCTCAGAAAACTGAGAAGCAATCTCCCCAAGGACCCAGCAATACCACTTCTGGGTGTATACCCTAAAGATGCACAGTCATACTCTAAAGGTATTAGCTCAACTATGTTCATAGCAGTGCTATTTGTAATAGCAAGAACCTGGAAACAACCTAGATGTCCCTCAACAGAAGAATGGATTAACAAACTGTGGTACATCTACACAATGGAGTACTACTCAGCAGTAAGAAAAAATGATATCCTAAAATTTGCAGGCAAATGGATGGACTTGGAGAATATCCTCCTGAGCAAGGTATCACAAACTCAGAAAGATAAGCAGGGGATGTACTCACTCATTAGTGGACTCTAAACAAACAAACAAACAAACAAACAAACAAGAAAAAAACAAAGCATGCCTAAGCTGCAAACCACAACCACTGAACAGCTTGGGATCAGAAACACCCTGGACTGACTCCTTGGATCCCACTTCCATTAGAGGAACACCTGACTCACTCTTGGAGGAGGGGGCGAGAAAGCTGAATCTGCCAGGAGTGGAGACTGAACTAAGCAATATTGGATCAGTGGGACCATGGGACTGTTTGCTGCCTGCCCAGGGAGGGAATGGGGAGTTGTGGAGAAGAAAGAATGACCTGATGGGGCGGGAAGGGGAAGGGACCTTGAATAAGGATATACAAGGATAGAAAGTGTGACTTCTTTGAAAATAATTAATTAACTAATTAATTAAAAATTTAAATAAAAACATAGTTTCTTAAATCCCCTTTTTGTTAAATATACCTCCTTATTATGTGCAGCAAGCTGTACATACTCAGAAAAGGAGGAACACAACCACAATAACTAGAATTGGAGGAGAACAGAAAAGAAGTGTTATAGACTAGAAAGGGCTGGGGAAAAATGGTTCAATTCTACATTATTTGAAACATTTTAAGAATATGTGAATAAAACCAATAATCTCTAGAGAACTTTTTTTTTCTCTCTCTCTCACAGGACATTCATAAGCAGATTCCACTTTGGGGAATAAGCTAAATGTTTTCTCTACCTTACTCCAGTTTCCACATTTCAGCTCAGGGCTCTACCAGTGCACACCTGACAGTCCTGGATGAGCTGCTTCCCATGCTCACCTATATTCTTATCTTCCTTCAAATTCTTCCTGTACCCCCACTCTCAGGATGATAGTGTCTTTTTCCATTGATTATTATAAAATAAAAACATGTGTATGTATGTTTGTTTATTCAAAGATTGATGATAGAGAAATAGATAGATAGACAGATAGATAGATAGATAGATAGATAGATAGATAGATAGATAGATAGATAAAGGAAGATAGATAGATGGGTGCAATCTGTTGAGTTCATTTTTGACGTTGCTGTATGTATGGCTCCAAGGTTGACTACTCTGCACTAGACCACCAATAAGGAATCTCATCCCTAGGAAGAGCCTAATTCTCCTTCTCTTTTTTGGCAAAAGAGAATCAATTGCCTGTGTTCTTTATCTACTGGTGGGGTCCTATAGAATCTCTTAACATGTTACTATGTCCATTAATCTGCTCTTGTTTATACAGCCATCTCACGGAAGGACGATGTCAGACAGACTATGGATCTTAACATCGTTCTGCCCTTCTTCCAAGATGAACCCTGAGCCATAGTTGCAGGAGCTATGATGTAGATGTATCTTCTGGGGCTGGACTCCCCACAACTCACTAAACTGTGCATCTTGTTCAGCTGTGGTTTTCTGTGATGATCATCATTTGCTGCAAAGAGAGGCTTGTTTGATGAGTGGTCAAAGCTACACTTCTCTGTAAATACAAGAGTAAGATCTAGAAATTAGTAAGGAATTATATTTATCTCGCATCATGGCAGTCATAGGCTTTTTCTAATGTCTACTAGAAACCCTCACTAACCCTAAGAATATATACTTAGAAATCACAAGAAGGAAAAGAGACAGAATGAGAAAAAATTCTATATCAAAGAAGCAGAAAAAGAGAAAAAATCAGTGCCACACAAGACAAGAGGGCAAAGTACATTTTATAGAAGCCAGAGGAGACTGAACAGAAATCCTCCCAGGAAGCCAAGGATTAGGGTGGGTAGTCAGTGAGCTGATGAGGCAGTGGCTAAGAGACACTGAGTGTTTACTGGACAGGGTCACAAAAACACAGGGTGGGAGACACTCACTAAAGAGAAAGTAAAGTCATTTGACCAATCACATGAATGAAGAAAGTTCCAAAGCAGATGCCTTTTATGAAAGGAGATAAGAAGAAAATTTAATTTTTCAAACATTCATCCTCTATGAGACTCATGAAAAGTAGTCAAAAGAAGAAAGCCTCACAGACTCCTCATGCCTCCTGAGTCCCATAGAGAGTGGTCACAGCAACTTCCACAGGGAGCAGATGGCAGGACCAGCAATCTCTAGAGACCCTGGTTGCAGGCTGTACTGGGTACATAGGTGGGAAAAGGGTGACTCAGAAAGGTCATCTTTAGTCTGTCAAAGGAGAACTTTAAAGCAACTGCTCAATGTAAAATAATTAAGAAGCACAGCAGAAAATTCTGGGAAATGCTGCAATTGTTGTGACTGATCTTTTGAAGATGATAATCTAAGTAATGCTTATAACATCTAGAATTCCCTTAAACTCACCCTGTCTGATTTTACTCTAAGTAAATATCAGAACCTTTGAAAGCAGTTACAAAGCAGTTTGTAACATAATGTCTGCAGATCCAGTTACAAGGAGACAGGTAGGTATATAGCAGAGGAAGCACCAAGAATAGGAAAGAAAACACTAGCAAGACCTTGGGAGGGAAAAAAACAAAACAAAACAAAACAAAACACAAGAAGAAGGAAATCTGACCTGTTGAATGCAGAGTTCATTTTTCTTAGACAGGAAATGGAGTTGCCATGCATTGGAGGGTAAAATGATCCTTTGCATTCCCACATGCATGGCCTAAATGAATAACCATGCTGGGAGACTGTAAGACTTCCTCCTCCTTATGGTGGGGAAAGGAATTGCACTGAGTGAAACTAACAATGGAGAAGGGGATGTAAATTAAAGAGATGACAGGTCTTGGTGTGACCCAGAAAAGGAGGTAATTAAACCACAAAAGCAGAGTCCTGACCACTTAGCTTGAAAAGAAGCTGACAACGTCAGAGTTCTTCATGTCTTTTTTCTCTCTCTTTCATGTTACGACCTTGAGGTTCTATGACAAGGATATCTGTTCTCATCTCTAAAATTAAATCAAAGTTCCTAAAGCTGAGTCTAAACAGCAGTACTGTTCATTCATTCACTCAATTAGAGGCAGGATTATACTACCAACCAAAGAGTACTGAAGGCCTATTAGGAGAAAGCTGTTCCGTCCTAGCAAGAAAAAACAACAATGGAATCTACCTCTTGGTCAACACATAAGGTGGCCATTTATTTCCTTTAAGAGTTAAGAAAAACAATGTTCACCTTAAGCCTTGATGAAGAGATGAGAGGAATAATTCTCTTTATAATGAAATAATGTACACTTCTCTGCCAGAATGCTAGTCCCATAGCATAGTAGCATGCAAAACTGAGTTATGAAGCTTTCAAAGTGTTTCTGAATTACTCAGAAATGTTTTAACTTTTTTCTTTCTTTAACCTATGTTTTTTTTTCTTTTTTTATTTATAAAATAGTCTTATTTAATCCATGTATCCCCTTGCTCCCCCCTCCCTCCTACCAATCGCTCCCAGTCAGCCTTCAGCCTCCCTCCTCCCCATCTCCCATGCCTCCCGAAAAATTGTAAGTTCCAAGGTGTATTAGCTCAGCAAGACACATCCACTCTAGGCAAGTCCGATTTCCTCATCCTAATATCAAAACTGGGTTATTTGCCCCTCTGTAGGGAATGGGCTCTGAAGTGCCAGCCCACACACACAGAAACACAGTCTGATTCCTCTCCTCGGGGCTCCACATAGTGTTCATGTTAATGGACAGTTGTCTATCCTTGGAGGGTCGAGCTCCTTTTCCAGATGGTTCCCCAGTGGCTGTTCCTTGTAGAGTGAGCTCCCAAAGCGCCAAACAGCCACCACTATGGGAATTTTCCTCATAATCCCTATGCCTTTGTTCATACAGACTCCCCTCCCCTGCTCTTAGCTGGGCCAGAAACTCAGCCCAGTCCACAGCCATGTATCTCTGCCTCTACTTGTATTCATTGTTGGATGTAGGTTCTGTGATGGCTCATAGGGTGGTTATTCACTTGATTATAGGAGAAGTACTATCTAGGCACCTACTTTTCCATTGGTTGGAGACCTAGCAAGAAATATCCTGTGAGTTCTTGAAGGTTTCTCTAGCACCCACTCTTTTCAACCCCACATTGGCTTCCTCTATTAAGATCTCGAACTCTTTTTTTTTATTCCTCTTCGTTGCTCCTCTCACTCAGTCAT
This sequence comes from Sigmodon hispidus, assembly GCA_004025045.1. Lineage (NCBI taxonomy): Eukaryota > Metazoa > Chordata > Mammalia > Rodentia > Cricetidae > Sigmodon > Sigmodon hispidus. The sequence goes on along the minus strand of PVIH01005463.1, from coordinate 54,895 downwards.
CTCCTTCTCTCATGATTTGTTCCCAACTCTTCTTGGAGGCAACCCCTTATGCTTCCAATTAGCTAAGGAGATCTTCTCTATTTTCTTTTGTGAGGAGAATCCCTGAATGTCTCCCAAGTTTCTTTTGATCCCAAGCTGCTCAAGAGTTTTAGTTTGCAGCTTGGATGTTTTTTGCTTTTTGTCTAAAGTTTGCTTATGAATGAATCAAACCTGTGGCTATCTTTCTGGGCTCATGATACCTCGCTCTGGAGTATAGTCTCCAAATCTATCCATTTGCCTGCAAATTTTTAGGACGCTTTTTTTTTCCTGCTGAGTAGTACTCCATTGTGTAGATGTACTACAGTTTGTAATCCATTCTTCAGTTGAGGGGCATCTAGGTTATATCCAGGTCCTTGTTATTACAAATAATGCTGCTATGAACATAATTGAGCTAATACCTTTAGAGTATAAATGTGCATCCTTTGAGTATACACCTAATAGTGATATTGAGGGATCCTTGGGGAGATTGATTCCCAGTTTTATGAGGAGCCACCATACTGCTTTCCAGAGTAGTTGTACAAGTTTACATTCCCACCAACAATGGAAGAGTGTTCCTCTTGCTCCACATCTCCTCCTGCATGGCTGTCATCTGTGTTTTTGATCTTAGCCATTCTTAAAGGTATAAGGTGGTATCTCAAAGTTGTTTTAATTTGCATTTCTCTAAAGGTTAAAGATGTTGAGCAATTTTTCAAGTGCCTTTCAGCCATTTGTAATTCTGTTGAGATTCCCTTTTAGTTCTGTTTTTAATAGGGTTATTTAGGGTTTTGAGCTCTAGTTTCTTGAGTTCTTTACTAAACATGGTTCTTCTAACACTTTGGACTTCAGTGTTTTTCAAAAAGTCCTCTCTTCATCATGAGGCTACTTCTCGGCCATATGGCTGGCTTTCATGTTGGCTAAACTCATGCCTTTTTCTCTGTTTCTGTTCTAGCTTTGTTCTCCAGGCAGCTACCAAGATTTGTTGCTAGACTCAGCTGAGGTTTGTCTTTTAAACACAAGTAAAGTTGTATCAGGCTTCCATTTGAGTCTATTCTTAAAATATTTTATTAATTAGGACAAGAAGACCAAGAGGAGACCTTGACTTCCCTTCTGGCACATGCTGACCATGAAGAAGCCCACCAAAATTTCCAGTAACTACTCTATAGCCCTGCCTGGCCTAGACTTCAGTCTCCTCTTTTAGCCTCTAAATGCTAAACACTTAGACAACCTCACCACACTTAAGCAATAAGATTTTTAATAATACTATAATTAATAAGTTGACTATGGAGTTGACAGCAAGACACAGAGACTTAAAAAGTTATAAACATAAAAATTGGAAAATTACAAGTAGACAGATGTTATAGTTGGATGGATAGATAGATAAATAGATTAGATAGATGACAGATAGATTCATACATACATACATATATACATACATACTAGAGGTACTTATAAATTTCTTTATAAGTGTATAAATTATATTCTGATGTTAAAACTTAAGAAAAAGAATCTGCCATTCAGTATTTTATCAGAGAAATTGGTTTTCTATGTAATAATATGTAAAACAATAAGCCAATATATGCAAATTGTATTTTAATGTTTCATTTGTATATAATAGATTTTAGTTTTTTTCTTTTTTAAAAACAGATTTATTTCAGATTGCTTACAGGCTTCAGGAACTTCCGTGATATTTTCCAAAATGGTTGTAGTAATTTACATTCCAAACATCAACAGGGCCAACAATTTTCTTCACCTTCCAAACAACATTTATCATCTGTCTTTTTTAGTCCCTTTTTATAATAGCCATTCTAACAGGCAAAACCGAAAAGCTCATTATGGATTTAATTTGCATTTCCCTAATGATTAGCAAGGCTTAGTCTTTTTTCATAGACCTTTTGACCATTTTTCTCTCCCGCCTGTTGAGAAAAATCTTCTTTTATGCTTTCAGAAATTGAGCTATTTGTTTTATTGCGAAGTTCCCCACATAGTTTAGATATTAACCCTTTGCCAAATGCATGGTTATCAAATATATGTTCATACTATGTGTCTCCTTTCTCTATGAAGAATTTCCTTTGTTTTGCAGAAGCTTTTCACTTCTCAAAATAAAATTTTTGTATGATACTACCCAAATATTTTCCAATTAGCTGTAATTAGTGTATCAAAGAGATATTTGCACAATGTTTATTATGTTTATTGAAGCACTGTTCACAATAACCAAAAATCAACCTAGGTGTGTGCCAAGAGATGAATATGTAAATAAAAATCACAAACAAAATAAGATATACCACACATATTGTGATATTCTTCAACCTTATAAAAGAAGGAAAGTCTATAATTTGCAACCACACAGGCAAAAAAGAGCAATGTCCTTAGCAAAATTAGCCAGACACAGAATAATAAATATTTATCCTTCACTGATATTATTTATATTTGTAAATATATACTTATGCTCATTACATTTTTCTACCTGTATGTAAAATCTAAAGATTAAAATCTATCAAGATAAAATAGAATGGTGATTTGCAGAGTCTGGTATGAAAAGAGAGGAGGGAATGAGTGAGTTTTGGTGGAGGAGTGGGAAGACAAGAGGTTGAGAAAGTTTTATTTATATTTTTATCAATAGATCAGAGCAACTCTGGTAATAACAATAAGTGCTTCAAAGCAACTGTGAGAGCTAATTTCCAAATCCTACCATAGTAAATGCTGAGGAATAAAAGGCATGGTAACTATCTCCTAGCAATAATTTTACATATATATATATCAAGATACCACATTGTGCCTATAAGTGTGTACAACTATAATTTATTACTACAAATATTAATTAAAATTTTTATAAATGTTCTCATATTTGAGAAACACAACTGGTGTGAATTTGTATTCTATAGCTTCAGTGTCCTTCTATGTATGTTAAATGCGTACATTTAAGTGTTTAGCTACTTCTAAAGAATCTGCTTTGTGTAGCATGAATTTAGACTGCACTGAAAGAGACTCAGAGCCAGATATCTGGGAAAGGCTGAAATATCAAAGAGAGGAAATACCACAGTCAAATCTTACCCAGCTATCATCCAGCTTCCTCAGCCTTGCTCATGGTCGCTTCTCCATCGGCTGTTTTCCTAAGCCTGCCTTAAATATCCTTCTCACCAGCTGTATCTCATCCAGGTTAGGATTAATCGTGGGAGCTACTCTATTTGGTAGTCAGCCTTGAACTCACAGAAACACAGATAGATCTCTGTCTCTGGAGTTATGGGATTAAGGGCATAAATCATCACTCCTTGCTTTCCCTGTGCTGAGATTAAAGTTGTGTGCCATTGAAGCCCAGCTGTTTGGCTTTGTACTCAAAGAACAAGAAATTCCTGAGCTACCTGTCTGGTTTTTGATTGTGTATTGATCTCTTCACATTTCAGGTTTTATTAAATATGTAACATATCATCACATTTAAGTGTTTAGCTACTTCCTCAAAAGAATCTGCTTTGTGTCTATCTGTAATAGAAAAGAATGCCTCAAAGAATAAACCAAAAACAGGCTTTCACATCACAGGTGCCATGTATCATATGTTGCTCCCAACAGCCTCTATGGACTTTTCTGGCACATTTTATAAGCCTCATGTTTCTAGCTATATAATGGTCAGAACTGCTTCACCTTCTAAGACATAAGTCAGGCACTGGGAGCAAAGCATATGGTACAACAATAATAATTTTTTCTTTTTCCTCAGCAAAGGCATTTCCTCATCAGATTTTGCAAAAGAGCTTGAAGAAAAATACCACACAAGGCTAGAAATGTCTGCTTCTAAAAGACATGAGTTATCAAAAAAAATCCTTAGTACCAGGACCTAGATTTCTACACATGAAATGTTGGTCAAGGAGACCTCTGAAACTAAAGAACCATATAAGCTTTTGATATTTCTCTTAGTTTCCACGTAACTAGAAGATAAACCTTGTAGAAGAAGATACTACCAACCAGTTACCTGATATATAGAAATAAGGCTGGAACTGAGCTGGAAGCTTTCTCGCTATTGGCTACTTATCATAGTCCTGAAATGTAGTGTTTAGAGTGCTGGGAGAAAAAAATTCAGCAATAGTCTTACCCAATTTTGAGCTCTAAGAACAATTAAACCAACCTACAAGATAAAATGTGCTCACTTGTGAAATAATGACACTACTATTAGACCACTCACTCTCTAATTGGATTTAAGGTCCACTCCAAAGGAGAGAACCATAGCTGTTTTTGTAATTCTAGTCAAAAACTTGTATGTGAAGGGTTATGTGCTTTAGCAGAGAACTGAAAATCATTGTTTAGCAAAATTGATACAATATCAAGCTGCCTTCTAATATTCATGGTTACACTTGTAGATTAATGTTATCTATCTTCTTAATTAGAGAAGCCTCTTTTTCCAGTAAAAAAGTAGTTCCTGAAAGACTTATAAATACTCAAAGTACTGAGAAGTAACAGATAAGTACTTCCTAAGACATTTATACTGTCCATTCTAAGGCCCAGGAATCATTGCATAAGGTGAAAAGGGGAAAGTATAAGGGCAACAAGATAGGGAGATGGACAGCAAAATGCCATGTTAAAGGCACAGCAAATCCGTTGAAATCATGAACTCATTGCAACTTCAGATGACTGTAATAATTCTGCACCAAAATTGGCCCATCAATAGGTATAAATAAAAGGATCTTCAGTGAGTCACACTCCTCACCTCTAAACTTAGTTAAAAACAGCATTTAGAAGGCAATTCACAATATAAATTATATCTCTTTAGCAATATAACTATAGTTGTTTATGCAATGGTTCATATGACACTCCAGTCACAGGCTTTAATTTTAGCTTTTGTGACAAAAGTGAACTCTTTTCTATGAAGTGGTCTTTATATTTTATGGAGAGGTGGTGGTTACACCCCAAATAATCAGCCACTATTGCTGTAGTGAGTACATTCTCTCTGAATTGATTACAATGTAGTATGCGGGGTTTATTGCTGATCAGAACACAGTAGTGGCAGTTTTCCTCTAGTTAGTGTATTCCAGAGCTTCAAAAGCTAGCACAGAAGAGATGTCTTGTTCAGAATTCATTCATCATGAATAGAATGTCACTCTAGCAGCTGTATTCAACACTGTCAAACACAAAGTTTATGTTTGACAAGTGTATGATAAAGTTACATGAATAAATAAATAAGGACCCTGACTGAAGGGATATGGCTCAGTAGAGAAGTGTTTCTGAAGCAAGTCTGACAACCTGAGTTTGATACCTACAACCCAAGATAGACAGAGAAAACTGACTCCTGATACATCCACATGTCTTCTAACACACACACACACACACACACACACACACACACAGAGAGAGAGAGAGAGAGAGAGAGAGAGAGAGAGAGAGAGAGAGAGATACATGCATAGTAATAATAAGTAAATAAAAATCACAACACAATCTCACAGTACTTTGTGTAAGTTTACAGACTTATGTTGAAATGTATTCAGTTATTCTGGGATGCTTGAATCCTGTGGGCCTTAGACTGGGCATGACTGAAAAGGAGATATATACCTTGAAATTATATCTAAGAATGTTCCATTCCCAGAAAGCTCAAAATTGGTTATATGTCTCATTATGGATCTTAAGCATCATGAAACTATTATATCAAAGAGGAACATAAATGGAGAAATGTAGCTATAAAGGAATTGATTCAACAGATGTTCTGTTCTCAGACAGACCTTAGCCTCAGTGGCAAGTGTCATCACTCATTGCAAGATCAAGCAACTCTTGTTCCCCAACTCATTCTTTGTTTCTACCTATACATATTCTGATGTCAATTATCTTGTGTTACATCCTAAAGAGACATCAACAAATATCTACTCACTGAATGTAAGGCACTGTCAACTGAAGAAAAAACAACCCCACATCAAGGATAGCTTATAAATCAGTTTACTGAGGTTACTTACAGAAGCGTATGTGATTTAAAGGTAGCTATGTAATGTAGAAGCTCACCTTATAATGGGTAAAACTCATGAACATAATGTCCCTGGAGTGCCTGTCACAGACTATTGGCAGCATCATGAAGGAAGTCTTTGCCTTCTAGTAATCATTACTTTGTATATAACCTTAGGGATATGCCTTACACATATTGTAAAATTTTAAGCCACCAAAGATGGTAAGTGGCAAGAGTCCCTTTGCTTCCATCTAGAAGAAAATGCATCAATTTAGAGAAAATATATAATAGTGGCAACAAAATTAAGCAGTTTACCTACTACCAGGGATTAGAAAGATGAGTTTTATACAATTTGCTGAAGTTTCTGTATTATGACTTTGCTCTTGGGTTATTTGTTGCCTCTACTGGTTTTTAGCTATTCTCTTTGTATGTTTTGAATACAAACGTTTGTAGCATATTTGATATTTGTTAACTAGCAATTCATTTCATCTGCTTACATATCTTATCTTCCTCTGATTTTTGTCCTCTTCAGTGGCTTCCTTTTTCCTCTCTTAATGTTGTCTTTAAATAGTGACATCACTAATTTTAGTACTTTACTTACGATTTTCTTTCAGTGATAGCTCTTATGTTCTCAATCTGTTGAATGACACCTCTCATTCTAGTATTTTCTGTTCCTATCTTTCAGAGTTTCAATTTATCCATAGCCTCTCCATCAACTTTGAAGTCTTACTGAACGACACTCTCTTCTGAATTGTGAGGAAAATATAGACAATTAACAACTTCCATCCAAGATCATATTTCAGAATTCCTGACATGTATATCTTAAATGAAACTTACACATTGAAAGAATATATGGTTCTTTCATATAAAGATATATGCCATTTATAGCTTCATTAAATTTTATTTAAAAGCAAATAAAAGAAATGTAGTTTGAAAATTGCCTTCATGCAACCACCAATGTTGATTAGGACTTAAAAAAAAAAAACCTTTTTTTTAATAGAATAAGAAGCAAGTTTTAATGTCTTCTAGCTTTATATAAAATGGGTTGTATACAAAGACAGGGCTGACTGGGGTGCCAAGAGGAAGAGAAGAATGTCTATATTACATTTTTTTGAAGTATTTTTTTTATTCTTTGCCTCATTTATTATTACTCACATGAATTGTGATTACAAATCAATTATTTTACTTTCTTTTTTATTTCTTTTTATTATTACTATTATTATGAACAAAGAAGTCACACTTTCTAACCTTGCATATCCTTATTCAAGGTCTCTTCCCCCTCCCACCCCATCAGGTCATTCTTTCTTCTCCACAATCCCCTCTCTGGGCAGGCAGCAGGCAGTCCCATGGTCCCATTGAACCAATATTGCTTAGTTCAATCTCCACTCCTGGCAGATCCAGTTTTCTCCCCACTCCCTCAAGAGTGAGTCAAGTGTTCCTCTAGGGGGAGTGGGAACCAAGGAGTCAGTCCAGGGTGTTTCTGATCCCAACCTGTTCAGTGGTTGTAGTTTACAGTTTGGGCATGCTTGGCTTTTTTCTTGTTTGTTTGTTTGTTTATTTAGAGTCCACTAATGAGTGAGTACATCCCCTGCTTATCTTTCTGAGTTTGTGATACCTCGCTCAGGAGGATATCTTCCAAATCCATCCATTTGCCTGCAAATTTTAGGACATCATTTTTTTTCTTACTGCTGAGTAGTACTCCATTGTATAGATGTACCACAGTTTGTTAATCCATTCTTCAGTTGAGGGACATCTAGGTTGTTTCCAGGTTCTTGCTATTACAAATAATGCTGCTATAAACTTAGTTGAGCTAATGCCTTTAGGGTATACACCCAGAAGTAGTATTGCTGGGTCCTTGGGGAGATTGATTCTCAATTTTTTGAGAAACCGCCATACTGAGTTCCAAAGTGGCTGAACAAGCTTACACTCCCGCCAACAATGGAGGAGTGTTCCCCTTGCTCCGCATCCTCTCCAGCATAGGCTGTCCTCTGTGTCTCTTATCTTAGCCAGTCTAACAGGTGTCAGGTGATATAGGTAAACCTCATTTTGCTTTTTATAACCACAGACTGAGTAATATTATGCATATTGAGAAGGCAATATTTTATATTTAAGAATTTATATATATGTATGTGTGTGTATTTGCATATATCTATATCGGCATGAATTTGAAAGACAGAAAAAGGGAGGATTACCTAAGACAATTTGGAGGAAGAAAAAAATTTAAATTATTTAATTGTATTGTAAATATACTTTGGAGCTTCTATCACTTTTATCAGTATCATAAAATGTTTGATCACTTTGGGATAAGATCAAAAGTACAACACAGATTGTAATCATGCATATTATTTTGTACCTAATAGTCTCAATTCATAAGTAAAGTTTAATTTTATGAATATACCACAGTTTGTATATCCATTCTGAAACCAATGCTCATTTTGATAGTTTATAGTTTAATTCAGTTATGAAATAAGCTGTCATGAATGTTTTTAAACAAAAAATTTTGGTCTATAAATGTTTTCTGTTTTATTTGGCCTTGATGTGGAAGCTTCTTGTACTTGGTTGTTTTTCTGTTATTCTTGTTTGCTCGCTTTTCCTAGTTATTTATTATTACAAATATAATTATGAATTATACTGGTTAATCAATTTCTTTTCTTGTGACTTTTGCATGTTTTGTTTCCTGATAATATTTTGCTTATATATAAAAAGTAAAGTTTTCCCACTCTCCAGTATTTTGTGCAAACACTCGTTTAAAATTGATACTTTATCAAAGTTGTTTGATGAAATGCCCTGGCCTTGAGTCTTTCCATTTGCATTATATGGTATTTGATTATGAAATAAAATGGACTAAAAGCTACAGAGGAGCTAATATATTCAAGATTATTTCATTCATCTTCTCAAATAATCACCTCCAGTGTTTATTCAATTATCAACATTAAAATGTCCTTCATATTTTCTATTTATACCTTTATTTTACTGACTTAAGATGCGATCTACTACTTCATTTGGGAGTCTGATAATTTATGTGTCTTTAAAATTATTTTTCTTAACCCATATTTTACAAAGTAAAAGTTTATCTATACTGTGACAAAAATCAAATTTTGACTTTGTAAACATTTCATACTACTTTCTCTTAAAGGCAATTTATCTAAGACAACAGACAATCCCATGAGAAATATTCATGATCAAATTTTTTAAAGTGTAAAGACCTTCTTTAAATGCAAATGGTACCTTTCAGTGACAACCCAGATTAAAGAAGATTAGAAAAATAAAACTTGATTTTTCCTACTAACCCTTACTCTTAAGAATTAGTTTATTTATTTTATTTCTGTTGTTGCCTCTCTTTGATATCAGAACTCAGCTTCTTAGAGCTTCTAATATGGATCATAACCTCTGGAAGAATCCTCCAGGTCTTTATTGTCAAGTAGTTTTGCAGATTCTGTACTATGAGACAGCCATTGTTGTGATACACAGACTAAACAATTTAAGCTTAACCTAATAAATTCTCCTTGAATTTACAGTAATTGTGTTGGCTCTGTTACTCCACAAGACCTGAGTAATACAGATTGAGGTACCAGAAATGGAGCAATTGCTGTGATGAAGCTAACTGTGACTTTAAGCTTTTGGAATTTGGGGGGGAAGAGTTATTTTATAGAACTTTAGGATAGAACAGCCATTTGATGCTCTAAGAAGATTCTAATGGGCATTTCCTGCAGGAATTTAGAAGATAAAGAATCTTGGCAGAAACTCTGACAAAAGATATCTGGTTTGTGGAGTTTCAGTTGGAAAGGGGGCTCTATTATGAACTGGGCTAGAGGATATTCACATGATATTTTGGCAAAAAAATTATAGCTTCATTCTGTCCATATTCTCAAGCACCTGATGAAGGTTCAATGTAAAAATAATGGGCTTATTATTTTGGAAAAGAAAATTTAAAGGCAAGATGATATTCAGTGTTCCTCTAAAGAAGTAACTGTAATTAGAGGGAAATTGTACAGAAGTCCCTTGTGTTGAAGTGGCACAATAGAAAAGTATTTCTCAGAGACAGGACACATTTGATTCAGCTGTAGTCCAAGGGAACCAGGCTATATCTAGAGTGGGTACAATTTGAGATGGCACATTTGGCAATACTATCATCATCATCCACATGCAAGATTTCAAAGGTCATAGAGAGTAGTTGAAGCCATGTGATGAGTAAGAGTGTAAGAAGCCTCGATTTTATGCTTTGAAAGTCCATTAACTCAATTGCACTGGGGACTCCAAAATATTGGAGATGTCAGACAGGACTTAGCTAAAAAGGAAAGTAAACATATGGAGTGTATCTGGCCCTATTTATAATAGTATCTCTGTGTGCTTGGGTTTTGGAGCAGTGATGATGGATAAAAACTTTCTGGATCCCAGAAAATTGTATGACAGCTCCAAGATGTCAGACATGGAGCTGCTGGTTTTACTATTTGTCTTACTGTGTCTTGAGTTGTTCCCTGTTTGCTATGCCCTTATTCTTGTCTTTGGGAGGATACATGTTTATTTGTGTCATTATATGTTGCAAACATATAACTAAATTTTTTTTAAAGTAATTCAAGTTAAGATACTTTTAAATTAGAATTTTTAGAGATTATGCACTTTCAAGTTTGAACTGTATTTTATGGTATAAAATAAACTTGGACCATTGATGACAATGGTAAGAGGTAATGGCTTAGAGTGATAATATGTGTGTCAAGGTGACAAATGGTAGAGTTGCAATTCTTCATCAACTTCACATAATGTAGAATGACCTGAGAACAGAATTACCATGATTGTATAGGCAAGGCTTGTCCTGTAGGTTAGCTATGAGATATTCTCCTGCTTATGTAGGAAGACCCAGACAGATGTGGACATAGAAGAGTACCATACCATGAATTTTGGTCCTAGACTTTCTAAGAATGGGGAAAATAATAGCTAAGGTCTCCTTATCCTCTGCTCTTGTCTATGGACGTGACTAGCTACTTCAAGTTTTTGCTACTTTGTCTTTTCCACAATGATGAACTGCAAACTTGGACAATGATCCAAATAAACTCTTCTTTTTCTAAGTGTTTTCATCAGGTTATTTTACCACAGCAAGGGAATGTACTAAGATATTGTTCTTGTTTTTACTACCTATGCTACATGTACTTGGTATTTTCTCTGATATATTTATCTTTTATAATAAATCTAAAGATGTACCTCCCAGTAAGCACTACATTAGCTTTATTCTACAATTTCAGAATGCTGTATTTTAATTGGTAATTGGATGAAAGTATTTCATATATTCTTTGACTTTTTTCTTTAGAAAACCAGTTTTATAAAAGTTTTATAATTTACAGATATTTAATATTTTTGATGTTCCAAATGTTTTGTTCTTTAGTAACACTTATTAAAATAAAAACATATCTAACATTTTCATATTGAAATTCATTAAACATGCAAAATACAAGGATATTTGTATATGAAACTATCATAAAAATATCTATTATTTTACACATTTACTAAAAGTGGATATAAAAGTTCAAATAATATTTTAGTAAAGAAATGTACTGAGATTTAAAGTATAAGCTGTGATCTATTTAAGTGAACAGTCTTTGTGTCTTTAACATAAAAATTATGAAAACAAGGAATGGAATGGGATGGAGATGTGATAGGGGATTTATAAAAATTTAGTGAAGTGTCATATTAACTGGGTGGGATCCTAAGTTGTGTAAAAGCAGAAAGTGAACTGAACAGCAATACATGTGTATTGTTTTCTGTTTCTTGAATGTGGATGCAACATGAACAGCTACTTCCAGCTATTTCTTCCTCAACTTCCCTTTTATGCCTGACTGAACCTTGAATTATGAACCAAAATAAATACTCTCTCATAAGTTGCTTTCCTTGAAATATTTTTTACAGCACCAGGAAAAGGAATTAAGACAAATGACCTCACAAAATATCCATGCTCTATATCAATAGTAGTAAGGCCCTCCCAGAATGACTGACAGGGATAGTGTACCTAAACTAAATGTGAGAAGTCTTATCATTAGAAACATTTTTATTTGAGAGTGAAGAATCAGAGCTATAAATATGGTGAGTTGTCAGAGAACTATGAAATCACCTGCTTTGACAATGTACAAACCTATAAGGACAGAAAATTTAAAAGGCAGATGACTATCTCCCTTAAGAGAACAGAACATTCTTGTTCCACAAGAACTGCATCAGGCATCCTGTCTGCAGAACTGTAAAAAGATAAATTTGTTTTTTTAAACAACAAACTCTGTGATATGTTTTTCAAAGCAGTGGAAAAATGTTAATTATTTTGTCTAGTATAAATACTGATACATTAGTTTTTCATAATTGTCAATATACTCTGCCTTTCCCTTTTAAAATCATCTTTATATTAAAACTTATAAGAATTACATTTTCTACTTTTTTATTATGAATAACATAATTACAACAGTTTTTGTTTCCCTTTCTTCACTCCCATATAAGTCCCCAATCTCTTTTAAATTCATGGCCTATTTTTTGTTATAGTATTTTATATATGCATTTGTATACCCATGTATATTTATAAATATAACATTTTCATTTTATATCATATTGAATGTCTTTATGTTTTTAGGATTGACCCTTGGCATTGAGTTTAAGAGGATGTCATTGTGAACAGGCGACTCACAAAGTTATTACCCAAGTGTCCTCTTTCTTGGCCTCATTCCTCCAATTGAGACAGTCATCAATTTTGATGAATCTAGCTCAAAAAAAAAAAAAAAAAAACTTCAGAGTTTCCACATGTCCTTAACTACTCAATGCTCTTTATTATGTTATTTGGTATGTATTGCATAGATAATATGGAAATATTTCATAGTTTATCTCTTAACTTTTAATATCCTTCTCTTTTCCCAAATATAATGGTCTCTAAATTACAAATCAGGAAGATAAGACATGTCCACGGGTACTCTTGTGGCATGATGGTTTCCAGGGAAAACAGCTCCTTTCTCAACAGTTGCCAGCTGCTTCATGCATGGAATTGATCTTATACCTGGTACTGTATACATGATCAAAAAATATATGTCTTTGAATATTCCATATGAAGGTAATTACTACTGAAACTTACAACATATAAAGCTGACTCATAAATATCTATGTATATACTCCTAGACAAAAGATACTCACAGTCTTAAAGAAGCTTGCATTTGCAATGAACAGTGTTAAATACAGAGACTTATAGCTGATAATAAATGACATATAAATGCTCTAATATAGACCATTTATTCTTCCCCTCTCAGGGGCATAATCAATTTTTTTATTCTGTTCCCTCCCAGGAACATTGCAGAAGAGTTATGAAATGATTAGAACAAGAAAACAGGGATAAAAGTGGCAAAGTCTCATCCTATAAACATAAAACAACTAAAATCAAAAACTCATAGTACCTGCAGTGAATTGCCCTGAGTCTGTACAAGACAGGTTTTCACAACATTCAGTTGTGGATAGTGAGGAGACACACATTACTCAATATCTTAGGGCTGAATTATTGCCTAAATATGTACTCAGAAAGACAGAGAGCCACTATCTTTATTTGTGTACATACTAATATACCAATGAGATTCTGATGTTGCAATCCCAAGGTGACACAGACACCCTGTTTAAACCCACAGGGACAAAAAAAATACACGCAGACATGAATGTGGGATAGGTATTAGAAGAGTGGAATAGACAAGGGATAGAAGGAGGCAAGAAAAGGTGCACTGAGAGCCATCAGAATACATTATACAAACGCATGAAACTCTCAAAGAACACATTTTATTAATAAAAATAAAACAAAATTAAGCTATTCTCACATGTTCGTTCATTGAGTTATACTCAATATAATCAGTATTTCCCAATATCCTTTGGCCATACCATCTGACATGATGAAATTTTCTGATGATAATTACTCTCTTCTCACCACCCATTCCATCTTAAGTGACCCTTTAAATTATATTATGGTAATAAAACATTAATTTTCAATTGGTTTGTGTGTTTCATTTATAATATTTTAGCTTGTATTAATTATACAAAGTAACAGTAACAGCTTTCATTGTATCATCTTAATAAATTCATATAATATACTTTGATCATATTCACCCTCCTATAATTTTAACATTTTTCAGTACCAGAAATGAACAGAAATTAGAAATAAGAGAGAACATAGAAATCTCACTGAATGGTTTGTAAATATGGAAATAATATGATACATGTAGGCACATGACTGTTGTGGTGGGTGGAGTCTAAAATACTTAAAAGAATTTTCTTTATGATATACATATCTTCTCCAAAGTTTGAGAAGATGTAAAAAGTCAAAGTGTTGTTTGCAACTAAATGAAAAAAATTTATAATGAAAAATATATGTGATACACATATATGCATATATTTGTATGATTGAATAAGATGCAAAATTTAAAATAGTTTAATCAAGTACTTTCAAGGAAATATAATTGTATATTGGTTAACTTAATAACCTGTCTTCTTTGAACTTTCATTGTTCTATGGATTTAAATATTGGAATGAAATACACTGAGAAATACACACATATATACATTTATTATTATATTATATCATAAATATATAATCTTCCTTATTCAGAGGAAAAGCATGGTTAAGGTAGTGTAATTGTCTGTGATGTTTCAGTGTTGTGAGGATTTTGTTGTAACTGTTTGAGCCAGGTCTTGCTTTTGTAGCTTTTGTGGACTAGTACTTGCTGTGTAATCGAGGCTGGCTTTGAGTTTATGACCAAAATTCTGCCTTAGCATCCCACCTTCAGCACTTCTATGACTCTAAGCCTCTTCTTGCATTTCCTCTTTCAACTTTGGATAAATCATACAATGAAGAGAATTCTCTGGAGAGCATACCTTTTCTCAAGCTACCAGTCTTGCACTGAGTGTGTTGGTAAGCCATACTAGAGTATTACTACTCCTCCATATCAGGGTAGGAATGATCAAAATTTGAAGCAAAGAGAAATTCAGAATTTTGAAAAGATTAAAACAGTAATGAAAAGCTCAGATCCAAACACTCATCTATTTCCAAGTGCCACACATTTTCATAAGGGTTTTTAGCCACATCTCTAATCTGTCAATACAAACAATGACACACTCATCATTCACAGTCACTATATTCACAGTGTGTCTCACAGGACTTATTCTAGCTGGAGTTCACCAAGATTCAACACCAAGTGACATTCAGAGATCACTTTACCTTGTTGCTTGGCAGCTCCACTCACAGGTGTAGCCAACAGGAGGCCTGAATAGTGGGATACTATACCCATGGTTGTTCATGTGAATAATTCTGCTTGAAATTAGGGTATCTGAAATTTTTCTCATTTCCTTTTCCTTAAAATAGTAATGAATGGCCTTTCACAATTTTCTCTATAACCAACTATTGTGATATATTTTATATTTAATAAAATCAGCCTGGAATATAAGAGAACAGAATCATCCACAGTGAAGCCATGAAGGTCAGAGATTGGTAACTCATGCATGCCATTAATCCTAGCAAAGGAATGGCAAAACGGTGACCCAAGCTTTTGATCCCATCACTCAGGAGACAGAATTTTTTCTGTATTTCTGTGAGTTCAAAGCATAAAAACAAAACAGTACAAGCTAGCTTATTCAGTAGAGTATGAGACTCAATCTCAGGGTCATAGATTTGAACCCTAAGTTGAATGTCATTTGTAGTAGTTTCAGGCTCAAACTAACCTCAAGAGCCATACCAGCAGTCCCAAATAAACCACTTACAGCTGCTTGATCCCAATTAATCACACAAAGCCTTATATTAACTACATGTTGCTTGGCCTATGGCTCAGGCATATTGCTAGGTAACCCTTGCGTCTTAATACAACCCATTTCCATTAATCTGTCTTGCCACATAGTCCATGGCTTGCCTGAATTCCTTTATATCTTCCTCCTTAACAGCAGCTCACAGCATCTCTCTCTGACTCTACCCTCCTTTCCCTTTATCTATGTTCAGATTTCCCACCTGTTTCTAAGATGCTTTGACATAGGCCAAAATAGTTTTTTTTTATTATCCAATGATAATTCACAGGCTACAGAAAGACATCTCAGATCTATCTACTGGAATGTAATGAGCACAAGGCCATTGCAGATTTCTGAAACTGAATATGTTTAAAATCTATAATTAAATTGGCAACTGCAATATGCAAAGGGTTTATTTTCTTTGATTAAAAAACTCTCACTCATATATAGCCACAGGTATTTTATTAAAATAAGAAACTTTTTAAGTTATAGCTTAATTTGCAATTATGAATTCATTTACTTTTTAATGTTGTAAAACATCCTAGTTTTTCCTAAACAGATGCTCACAATTAAATCTAAAATGGCTCTGAAATGCTGCTTAATAATCCCAAGTACAAGGTGCCTTGACTGTGATATTTCTTTAAGAAATAGTAGAGCAGTCAGCTCTGAACAGGCAATCACATAGCTTTGAAAACTTATGAAATACCATAAATTTAATGAACCTTTATTTTAATTTGCAAAACTTAAAAAGTCCAGAATGTACCTAGAGCAAAATTTACTAGAACTCCTTCAACTGACATAGTGCTTCTCCAATGAATTGGAATGCTGTCAAAGTAACTCTCAAGTCAGTTTGTGAGAGAAAAAGCCCTGGGAGAAGGGAATCAAGACAAATATTTATGCCCCACTCTACTATATCCAAAAGAATCAAGTCTCATAGGCCACATCTTTTTTCCATTAAAAACATAGTGTATTCCCTGGAAAAATAGTACTTCTAATTATTGCACTCTGGACACTATGGTTTTCTGGTAGATTGCGGTTGGGAGTTAGAAACATAGTACATTTAGTTTCCCTGAATAGAGCTACTGGAGCCAACAAAATCAACTAGGAAAGGAGTATAGATACAGAAAGAAGAGGATCCTCAACTGAACCTGGAAATTTCCAAACTGTCTACCTGAACCAGGAAAAGCAATAAAGGGCTGAAAAAGAAATAAAGGAAAGATCCCCTTTTACAATAGCTGCAAATAGTATTAAATATCTTGGTGTAACTGTACCCAAAAAAGTATCACATATGTTTAACAAAAATTTTAAATCTCTGAAGAAATAAATTGAAGAGGATATAAGAAAATGGAAAGAGCTCCCATGTTCTTGGATAGGTAGGAAACAACATAGTGAAAATGACAATCTTACCAAAGGCAACCTACAGATTCAATGTTCTACCCATCAAAATACCAACACATTTTTTTTTTACAGATCTTGAAAGAGCAATACTGAACTTCATTTAGAATAACAGGAAAGCCAGGATTGCCAAAACAGTTTTACTAAACAAAAGAACCTCAGGAGGAATCAACATCCCTGACTTCAAATTATACTATAGAGTTACAGTAATAAAAAAAAAAAAAAACAGCTTGGTACTGGCATAAAAACAGACTTGTGGATCAATGAAATAGATTGAAGACCCAGACATTAACCCACAATCCTATGAACAATTGATTTTTGACAAAGAGACAAAAAATATTCAATGGAAGACAGATACTATCTTCAACAAATGGTGTTGCCATAACTGGATGGTAGTGTGTAGAAAAAGGAGAGTAGATCCAAACCTATTGCCTTGCACAAAACTTAAATCCAAGTGAATCAAAGTCTTCAACATAAACCCAGCTACACTGAACTTGATAGACAAGAAAGTGGGAAATACCCTCCAATGCATTGGCACTAGTGACCACTTTTCAAATGTAAGACAAGTAGCACAGACACTAAGAACAACAATCAATAAGTGGGGCCTCCTGAAATTAAAAGGCTTGTGTAAGGCCAAGGACACAGTCAATAACACAAAATGACAGCATACAGAATGGGAAATATTTTCACCAACCCTTCAAGTGATAGAGGACTGATCTCTAAAATATATAGAGAACTCAAGAAACTAGAGCCCAAAACCTTGAAAAACCCAATCAAAAAAAGGGGATTCAGAACTAAAAAGGGAATTGAATTCTCAGCAGAAGAATTATGAATGGCTGAAAGACACTTGAAAAAAGTGCTCAACATCTTTAGCCATCAGAGAAATGTAAATCAAAACAACTTTGAGACACCACCTTACACCTGCCAGATTGGCTTAGATAAGACACAGATGACAGCCTATACTGACAAAGTTGCAGAGCAAGAGGAAAACTCTTCCATTGTTGGTGTGAGTGTAAGCTTGTTGAGCCTCTCGGGAATGCAGTATGGGTGTTTCTCAGAAACCTGGGAATCAATCTCCCCAAGGATACATCCATACCACTATTGGGCATATACCCTAAAGATGCACATTCCTACTCCAAAGGCTCAACTATGTTCACAACAGCATTATTCATAATAGCAATAACCTGGAAACAACCTATATGCCCATTAACTGAAGAATGGATTAACAAGCTGTGGTACATCTACACAATGGAGTACTACTCAGCAGTAAGAAAACTGATATCCTAAAATTTGCAGACAAATGGATGAATTTGGAGAATATCCTTCTGAGTGAGGTATCACAATCCCTGAAAGATAAACAGGGGTTGTACTCACTCGTTAGTGGACTTTAAAAAAAAACAAAGCACTCCCAAACTGCAAACCTTAACCCCTAAATGGCTTGTGATCTGAAGCACCTTGGACTGGCTCCTTGATGCCCATTCCATCCAGAAGAACATCTGACCCAGTCTTGATGTTGGGATGAGAAAAGACGAATTGCCTGAAGTTGATGCTGAAATAAGCCACCTTGGGACCTTGAGACCTCTTGCCCTTGCTGGGGAGGAGATAAAGAGATGGGGATAAAAGAGAGTGACTGGGAGGTGCAGGAGGAGGAAGGGAGTTTAAACAAGGGGATACATGAATAAAAAATGAGACTTTATTCATAATAAATAAAAAATGAATAAGAACTGAATTGGCTGACAGAGGATGGGGGAAAGAGTGGCCCTGTAGCACTCAAAGCTAGAATATATATCAGGCCAAGAGAGTAAATAGCTATATCAAATGATGCCTTCAAGGGGTAATCTTCAAAAAGAGGAAGAATCATTGGCCCATGAAGTTAAAAGCTTTTGTAATGACAAAGGTATTCTAAGATAAATGGAAGACATGTTAATAGAAACATGTGAACAGAAACAATGTGACTTGAGGCATCACAAATGACTTTTCCGGTAAAGTATTTTATTCTTATATATCAGAAAATCATAGAAATCAAAGTAACTTGTAGCCCAAGGATGTGAACTTCTCTTAATTTGGTCGACTTTGGCTATGTAATCTGCAGTTCTTATATTCCAATTTGTGTTGTATTTGACCTCAAATATTTTAGTGTAATGTCTAGTATTATATATTTTTGCACAAAGAAAGTAGAGAATATGCAAAAATTAAGGTGGTCTAGACAAATTTCCATGGAGTATTTCAAGAGGAAAAACAGAGTTGCCAAAAATATGTCCAAAACATGAATCTTAAAGGTCATTCTCTAAAGAGTTGATAAATTTATACTATGTGAAGAAATAAGAAATGTGTTCTTAAACACAGAATACCATACAAAATAATGTAGAGGTTTTACAAATGTGAAGCATATTTGTTTTGTTTTTCTCAGTGATCATAAGGGCTATTGTAAAGGTTATTAAAAAATCTAACTGGTCAGGAAGATTGTGTTATATTGTGGATGGTTTTGTATATATGAGAATTTAGAATTGAGAATAGTCAGTTGAGGAAAAATTGAGTAAGTGCTATTTTTAATCCAGATAGTGGCTCCACAGAGGCTCATATGCTAAAGTTTAGTCCTATGTGCATAGTAGTATAGGACTTGAATCTTTTAAGAGATGTATCTAGTGAAAGAAGATAAGGCTTTTGGCCACTTGCCCTAGAACAGGAAGATGCTTTTCCAGAAGGAGACTTCCCTTTCCTGTCTTCCACATCCTGGCCATGAAGCAAATGGTTTTGCCACACCAAAGCCATGGTACTAATAGTCATTTTTTATATGATGGAAATTTTTATGTTCTAGTTGGCCATGACTCAAGGACCTCGTCACTGGAATGAACTTTCACAGTCCCAAGAGATCAACCTGGAACAGTGGACTTTATCCCATTGTTATAAGGCAATGAAAATTAAAGACAGACTCTCATGGAGTTCACAAAACAAAAACAAGTTATACTCAAAATTACATAAAAGCGGGAATCTAAGGGAAACAAGAAACATTCCAAAGAAAGAGGAAATTTCAATAGAAGAAAATGTCACTGTACTTCTTTTTTGCCCTTTTTTTATTATTATAGATCTATGGCAGAAATAAGACAAAAACTATAATAGTTGCTGGAAGAATTGTTGGCTTTCTAGTATATTATGGGCTGAGCCATAAAGGGCCCCCACCTCCACATATATAGCATATTCCTCTTATCCAACCATGAAAATGTTATGTTGTTCACATACTGCCCACACAATTAGAGATGGCTCAAGGGCATTTCCCGTCTATCTCCTACTCTGCTCTTATAAATTATTGACTTGAATATTAGTTGTCAGTTAATTTTCAAATTCTTAAAATAGTTCTTAAGGAACAATAGCATTTCTTGAAACACTTTGGTAGGCTCAACCAGAAAGAAATAATTAGGTCATGGTGACAAGAGAATTTCAAATCAGCAAAATAATTAGTACTTAATTCAGTGGGAATCAGGAAGCAGCATGAGTTTCAAGAGAATTTTAACCTAAGAGTGTTCTTTTTCACAACAAAGTACAGCGAAAAGCTCTTTCTATGGGGATTCCTTTAGGAACTCACACTATACAAAGAGAACACAGGAGAAAAAATGCTGGGAAAAAAGCCAAAACATGGGCTTTCGGACCAAAAAAAAAAAAAAATGAGAAACTCAGATCTGTGCTACATGGGCCATTTAAAAGACATGTATGCATGCATAGATGTTCATGCATATTTGCATATGCACACACCCATAAACACACACACTATATATATATATTATATATATATATGAATGGTGATTGAAACAAAAAGATATAGGAATATAGGCTTGGACAGCAGCCCTGCCATCTCCTCTTTCATTTTTATTGTCTTGATGAGGGGTAGTCTTATAAGTAAAAGACCCTCTTGGTTTTATAGGAGTATAATCTGCATAAGTCGATCTTGTGGATAGGATAGCCTGGTGTACAATGAAGACACTCAGAGCTCTTCCCTTATGGACACCAGTAGCTTGATGTTCCTACTGGCATCTCACAAGCCCTGTCGCAGGAGAACCATCTCTAGTTCCTACTTGTACTTTTTCTTCTTGTTTATCCCGACGTCCTTATCCTTGAAGCATATCTTTACCTCACACATTCTGATCTTTCAACTTTCTGGTTAAATTTTTAATCATTTTGATCTCATTCTAATTTAGGAATTTTATTATATCTTTCCTAAGTCAAATGACTTTTTAATTTTCTCACAGTCTTCAGGACATAATGGAGTTATTATCTTAGTTAGTACTTTTATTATGACAGGATAAATAGTTCCTAAGAACTGAAGAATATTTTCTGCATCTAGATATCAAACACAAAGTTTCTCATACAGCGAAGGGATGAAATGACATGAACACTAAACCAAATTCTCATTACCTCCATATTACCTCCAGGCTGCATTTTATATTCTCATTCATAAAGAAGTTTCACATTAATCTATCAAATACTGAGCTGTTAGGAACAATATATTGCAGGTGAAGAAACTAAGGAATAGTGCTATTCTACAACTAATTTGAAGATTACTACATAAGAAAATAATATAGTTTCTGTTATCAGATTCCAGTGTGAGTCTTTGCAAGGACATAAAGCTAGGTGTGTTCATTCACAAGATTTGTTATTGTTTTCTATGTTGCAGGCTGATGAGGTGTCTGTGGTACAATAGACAGAAAGTGACAGGTGACAAGCAGTCTGATAACTCAGTAGATTCATCCAATAACCATTTAATTATCACTCATATTACTTGACCTCTTAAGCCCACTTGGCACTCTATTTGTCAGATTTTTATTGTCATAAGAAAATATCTAAGAGTAGGTAACACAAAAAACAACCTTTAGTTCACAATTTGGGAGACTAACATCCATCTTCCAGCTGGCCTATTTGAGTGGCTTCTCATGGAGGCCTCCTGGTAGATGGCTTTGTGATGGGCACAAGTGTGTAAAGCTATGAAGGCATAAAATGCAGGGGAAGTTTTCTCTTTTATAAAATCTGAAGGTTGTAACAACCTCAGTTCATAGAAGAATGAGGTTCTTCTCAGGACAGAGATGCTAGTAATCATCATATGTTAATGATCTCTTCACATCTCACACATGCCCTGCCAAAGGAGGTATCACTTTCACCACTTGTGAATATTTGGATCCTGTAGTACACTGCAAGCAAAGGAGAGCAATAAATAGTGTCTTTACCTAAGTATGGGAGCTATGAGAGAAACATGGTAGTGATGCTTGACACATCTGCTTACAATTCCTTACAAAACTGAAGTATAATTTTGTGTGGATGGGCATTGAATTTTCTGATGCTCTTCATATGGAGGGGGGAACACACATCAATGTCCAGTTATGTCCAAGAGGCAGAGATTTATTAAGTGCCTATATCAAGTAAGGCAGGTAACTATTATTATAGATAAGGAAGTTGAGACAGACAGGTATCCGTCTATGAACCCTATAAGAAAAAGAGCTCTATTCAAACAAGTTTTCCTTCTTATACATGATGCTGGTATCTCTTGTACTTAATTCTTCATTTATAATATATGGAATTTACCATGGAGGAACCATGTTTAGGGGCCAATGAAAACATTTTAACATCTGAGCCAAAACTGATTTTGTTTTTATGGCAGTACAATCATAAGACAATTTTTATAAATGCTTTCATGGAGGCACAGAATTTATATGTGCAATTCTGCACTTGTATGTTTATTTGTGTGTGTGTGTGTGTGTGTGTGTGTGTGTTTAAGTAGTAGTAATAGTAGATGAAGTAGTGATAGGTGGTTCTATTGAGCCAACCAAATTCATACGTCAATTTTCATGTTTTATATATTCTATTATGAAACATAAACAAGCAAAAGCATTTGCCATTTAAGAAGGTGCCAGGGCAAACCCAGAATATTTGGCTTTATCCAGTAATGTAAACAGTTGATGACATGTGAACTTCACTCATAATTTGGGGTTCTGTGTGGCAGCCTGGAGTTAATTTTATTATTGCTAAGGATGAGGAAAACCTAGTAGAGCTTCACCTTCAAGCGTGTGTGATTCTAGCTCCCACCATTGTCTTTTTAAATACAACTAGTTAAAAAGGATATTGGAGTACTTGAGTATTCAGTGAAAATAGTTGTGACTGGAATGAGGTCCCAGCAGATCCAGAGGGGATGATGAAATCTCTCAGCAGTTAAGAACTCAAATGTCTTGACCATCATCTCTTCCCACTGAAGAGTCTGCTCCACATGTCCTTGATTTTGTAGGTTTTCAAATTTACTAACAGAAAAATCAATGCTAATTTTTGTTATTGAAATCTATTAAATATTATTGGAATCAATATTTTTCTATATTACTGATTACATATAACTTTTGACTGAATGGCTTCAAGCCACATTACTATGTCATGATTGAGAAAATATTACTCAGTGGAGCTCTTTTGCCTGTATTATATTACCTGGACCACAAGGCATTTTTCTCATCAAAGAAAAGATTAAAATTAATACACATCCTTGAAATATACTGGTCTTATCCAGATCTGTCCTAGCAGAACAGCAAGACACCTTGAAGAGCATTGGTAAGCATTCACCTTCAAGACAATGATGCATGTACGGATGGGGATGGGGCTCTACCCAGCAGAAAACAAAACAGCACATCCTTGAAAGTAATAACAAGGTTGAATGGAAGAATATGATGTTTCCATTTGCAAACAAGTTCCCACATTAGACCCTCTAAAATAGTAATACTTTTGCCAAAAGGAAAGCCAAATACCTCATAGAATATAAACCTGGGGCCATCATTTGGTCATTTGGGGATCCTCCTGCAGGTGAAAAAACAGATAAAAAACATGCTTCTTAGTTAATGGGTAATCATCTAAGATTGCTTTGGGGAGTAAGAATTGCTGCTTTACTTCAGTGGGAGGAAGAATTTCTTTCATATCTAAGGCATTGTCCAGACAAATCCAGGAAATTTTGTTGGAGGCAACAAGAGATGGGCAACTGCAGCATTTGTGACCATTATCAGCATCTGTCTGAGGACATCTTCCTTGCAAAAAAACCCAAAAAACTTGATGTATTGTGTAATGAAAGAGTAATCAAAGCCATACAGGCAACAGGAAGATTTGGACAGTTCAAGCTGGACCTTGTGCTCAGTTAGTGCATTGGTCCACCAGCCTAGTCTTAGGGACATCCCCGAGACCTTTCTTGATTGCCCTTGGCCACTTACTAAAACACTTCATGATGTGTCACATTGCACTGTCCTCACGTTCTAACTGGAGGCAATAAATGTGCTTTTCTGTCCTGTGCATTCATAAGACCTGAGAAAACAAAGTTTGAGAGCATTTGGGTTTAATTTATGGGACAGAGGTTAATGATAGCTTTTTCCAAGTTTCTCCATTTGGATATATGTCTCAATAAATCCCTCCATATGGATATATGCCCCCTCTGTTCTTCTCAGTACCCCAGAATCAACATCCATGATGAAGAAACACCAGCAAAGTTCTGCAGGAGCCAAGTCAAGAAGTACTCTTGATGTGACCTGCTTTGGCTCTACAATGAGTCACTGTCTACTACACTTATTTCTTACTGGACTCTATCCAGCTTGGAATTATATGTGCATATAATTGATTACAGAGACCAGACCTCACTGTTTCTATGTGCCCCTCATTTCAATACATGGCATAGCTTGCCAGCACATTGTCGGAACTCAGTAATACATGTCGCATGCTACAAGGCTTCATTCTACTGCCCTTAAAAAGAGAAAAGAAGTTGTTTAGGAGAAATTCCTGCTTCCTGGCCATTGCATCTCCTCTTAGTGATCTGCTCTAACCAGGATTCAGCCCCCTTGACTTTTCAGGAGGGACCAAGTACCCTGTAAAATGGCTCAGCTTGCCATTGTAATAGGAAACTTTGATTCTCATCAGCTCAAGTGGGTGCAACTTAGAGGGGAAAACCTTGCTATCCTCTCTAGAATCCTTTCAGTACTTGGCTAACAACCAAGGAAAAGACTGTTTAAAAACTTACATTTTACTACAATTAAGTGGGTTGTCTTTAACTGATAATAATTAAAATTCTCTCCTTTCTGAGTGGTTTTACTAATAAATCTGGAAATTATTTTTCATCCTTCAAAAATAAAAGGATGAATGAGAGTTACTGTACAAGACTGGTGGATATAAACAGCCAGAGGCAAGCATGATAGATCTCCCAAGGCTTAGAATTTCCAAGAATTAAAGGAGAGCTGGGAGCAATGTGAGGGAGGATGTGGAAGGAGGAAAGGAAAGGGAGAGATATTGTAACGAAGATAAAAGTCTTAAATAGGAAAAGAAAGAAATTCCCCCCAAATTCAGTATTGATGGTGGGAAATGGGCCTTAGAAGGTGCTTACTGAAAACACTCTGTGACCCTCCATCACAGGCAGGAGGCACTGATCCTAGGAGTCTGCAGCAATCAAGTCCAACTGGCCCCTAACCATTATCCCCACCACTGCATCCTGTGGCCAGGATCACCAGCACAAACCAGGAGTTAGTGTATTTTAAACACATTGCTCTGGTCAATTCCTGATAAAGAGTGACAGACTTTACTTATACAAAAGCTCATTTAATTAAAAAAATCTATTCAAGGAATTTTAATTATCATTAAGCTTGCTCCATCAACAAGGGAGCTGCTTCTGCAGAGACGTAGTTCACCTGAGGCTAATGGTCAGGAAATGTCTGGATAGTGTTCTAGCCTGTGCTCAAGCCCGATGCCAGGTGCTTATCACACTCAGTGAGTCAAGTAACCTTTTGGATATTAGCTTCTTGTACAAAGGGGCAAAGCAATGTCAAAGAATAAAAGAGAAGACTCCACATAACCTTGGCCTTTTGAAACCATAGAACCATAAAATGCAAGCTCTCCTCACTACTTGTGAATTGACTAATGAGAAAATCAGTTCTTTGGAGACTGAGCTCATTACACTGAGCTTGTAAACCAACACTCCATTCCACCCAAGACACTTGTTACTACTTGAGGATCAGCATCCTCATAAGTAAAATATAGCTTAAATAGCACTTAGCCTAAGATCTACAAGACTAGTTTTAGGGTAAAATACATTGCAAATAAAAGTGTGAAGCCATGCTTCATATAATATAAGTACTAATAAATATTGGTATTTCTTGTGTTGAAACCTGAAAATTCCATGTATTCAAGAGGCATATGTAAACCTTAAATCCAAGACAATAGCCTTTTAAAACCCTTGTTCATGGCCCTTTTCCACCATCTCTATCTTCTTTCTACAGCGAATCCACTTTTGAGGAGGCAAATTCTATTTTGATGGGACATGACAGTCATCACTCCAGACTCACAGTTCTCTCACACCTCCTTTCACCTCACACAGGACTACCTGCTCTGCTGCAGTAAGTCTATCTTTTTGCTTATTCCTCTACAACCAGCATTCATTAAAACATCAATGACTAATTGAAATTCTTCTCAGTCACATAACAACTGAGTGAATATGCTCTCAGGCACCTCTTGAACACTGATGTATTTCAGGTCAAAATTATTGTTTCTCCAGCAAATGAACTTGCCAATATCACAATTGAACATCATTCTCCCTATCTTGCTGCTTTTTCTGTGACATATAATGGGAGCACACTGTTTTCTCAACCACTTAATCCCTTGTGTGCTGAAGAACATTGACTAAACATAGAATGATAGGAGGCACACCCGTAAAGACTGACCATACTCAGAGTTAGGTTTACCTTCTCTAACTTAATTCTACCTAAATAGGGTAGAATTGTGTTCTCTGTTTCACAAGAATGTGGAAGTAATCTTCCCAGGGCTGTCTGAGGCTCCACAGTGATTATGTACTTTGACCTTTCCTTTTTGAAATTCTTTATCCTGGCAGAGGACAAAACTTTAAGGTTACTTCATAGTACAAGATGGCTATAGATTCTTCACACTTCATGAATGCATTTCATGTAGGAAGGGCATAGTCCTATAGCAACATTAATTCTCACAAAATGTTACATATTTTCCCACAGTTGCAACCAGCAAGACCTTGATTATGGTCACATATAGAAACAAGTGAATTCAGGAAAGTCTGGTTTTGGAAATCAGAATAAAAGGTGGTGTGAAAGAATAAAAAACTAATTCAGGAGGCCAGCCTATCAATGACCCATGATCTGTTGATACATTTGCAATGTCTCTTATGTATCTCTTTGCATTGGTTTTGGCTTCAAGATTTGGAGGCCCTTGAGGACAGGTATTGTCTATTTAGCATTAGTGTCAGTATAATCTAGTTTAGTACCCTAGCAACTAGGAGACATACATTTGCTCAAGTAGTGATTAAAAGAATGAATAAATAATTTAATCAACAAACAAACAGATGTTTGAAATTAAGAGGTACAGCTTGTAAATCCACTTCAGTAGTCTCTTTCTATTTGAGTATTTTTCAATTATTAAATCTAATATGTATTACCACTTAAAGTTTAACAAATTGCTTAACAGGAGATCTGAGATTATTCTGACATTTCAAATTAGAGAGTTTTTTTTCTCCTTGGCAAACATTAGAGGGCTATAAATTTTCATTAGTTGAGTTTGCCTATTCCCTAATGCAATAGGGCTTATTTTTCTTTCCAAAGGTTAATTGTGTTTTTCAAATGTCTACTCTTTCCTTAGCTCACATTGGGTATAATATTTAAACACACTGACCTCATTCCTTTTTTATATTTTGTTAGCATTTATCCCAATTTTATTATTAAAGTGATTTGAGCATATTATTCAGAAAAGCTAACTCAATGGTTTTCAAACAATGCTGATTTAAATTTGTATTGCAATTCTAAAGAGTTTTCAAAAATGGCTATATAATGGCTTCTCTAACATAAACAGATATATTTTAATGGCACAAAGAGATACAAATAAAAGATTTCTCTCAGTCTTTTAGGTTTATAAAATGGAAATTCATTGTGCTGAATTTTAAATATGTTTTGATTTGAAATTAATAGATGATTTGTATCTCAGGGTTTTGTCGTTTATGCCTACTTAATTAGAGATGCACTTGGAAATGTAACACACTCTAGACATCATTAAGCACATTAAATAATTAATAGTTGATTATTTTTCCTTTTAAGATGGCCTCATTTAAAATTTTGCCCAACGATAAGACTGACCTTTATGTTAAATCACATCACGTTGTGTCTCTATTTATAAAATAGAACTTTGCTTAGAGTACATAACAAGTGACATCCAGGTTGATGCTCTGTAAAATGTGAAAGGCTTGGTCAGTGTCGCACCAATATTAAGTGAAGAGATCAATAATCATGATAGTGTGCTATTTAAATTGATGTTTCTTATGGTCTGATCCCTGTGACCTTTTGCTAACTCCTTTATTGAATCAATTAAAAAGGCAGACTGTGTGGTATATGCTCTCTCTATATATACGCAGGGACATAGAGACAGTTGCAATAAAGCAAAGATTTAAAAAAATGATCTGTTTCTCATCATCATCCTGAAGACACAGCATTGGACATCTTTTCTTTGATCCTTTATTACTTTAGTCTTGAGCAGAACTTGGTGATCTTGGGGAGTAGACTCATAGACAGGTTTACATGTCATCATACTAAAATATTTCTCCACATTAATTTTTCAAGTCAATATTCATGCCAAAAAGACACTTCAGGAAAATGTAGTTTGAGCCAATGTGATCCATTGCATCATTACATGGAGGAAATACTGACACAATTCATCTCTGAATAGAAGAGATAATATCACCATCAACAGATAAGATGCTGTGGTTCCTGTAAGGCAAATTCACTCATCTCTACAACTGTCCATTAAAGAAAGCAGTCACTCAAGCAGAAATAACCTCAGTTGGGTTCCCCCAAATCAAAAAGTGATCATCAATCAACCTTACTTCCTATAAGTATAGTAATTCAAAAGTATAATTTTTGCTTTTTTCCTATAAAGCATTTGTCCATTCCATTTCAACTAAATCTGAATGTGTTACATGGTGACCTATATGTGCATTGTGGCTTGTAGTGACCTTGAATCTTCTTCACCAGTGAATAAAACTGTCCTGGAATTGATGTCTAGGATGGTAAGAAAGAAAGAATTCTCATAAGTTAAGAGAAAAACTGGATTTCAAATTCAATATTTAATGCCAGTTACCAGATATTCATCTCCATAATCTGTTGACCAGTCTTCAAAAAGAAATCATAAAGGACAAAAAAAAATTGATTCATAATTTCTCCAAACTAAGGGGAGAAAGAACCTAGTTTCTCTCCATCTCCACAATGCATTGCTAGTCTTACAAGTTACAGAAAATCATGTGACAAAAGCCAGAAGACATTTGGTGTTAGCTGTAAGATAATTTACATGGCTATCTTTCCTTGGGTGGTCACCATTATCCTGCTTCTCTGCAGCCAGCTTAAAGTATGAGAGTTATGCCATCACAGGTCATGCAGTTACAGAACTGTTTGGTTTAAACTACAGACTGAAGAAAGGGAGCAGATTTTGTCAGAAAGACCTCCTGTGTTAAAAAGAGGAAAGAGATGCAAAGGTTTTATAAGATGGTAAGTAGCAGATTCCCAAAAGTTCTGGGTCTGGAAGAGTTTGTTGAGCCTGACATCCTCTCATAGGTGCAAGGTAAAGGCTAATGGGAAACATGTAAGTAAGGATGTCCATACACACCTTTGGATATCTTCAGTCTTTGAAACCTATATGTCTATAATGCAAACACTAATGCTGTAAGCAAAAAAGAACAGATAGATAGTTTCCTAGGTGAAATGAGAAGCACAAGTGTCACTCTAAGACTGTAAAATTCCTCCTCAGTCCTTCCAACACCCTAACCAATTCTCTTTAGCATGGAATCACTATTACAGTGCATTCATTAGAATCTTATAACAATCATATAGGGTAAATATCAATATTGGATAGTTTTAAAATTATGACATGCTAGTTTAAATATATTAGCAATTTAAAATCCAGGAAATATCCTAGAATTTTGGAAATGATAGAGAAGGAAAATAAACAATATTAAATAATTATGACAAAACTACGCATATTATATTTCTTATTAAAAAGATTATGAATAGCTACATAATAAAGACATGGTATGCAAAATTTTTCCTTGTGTCTTAGGAAGAGATCTTGGCTTGCTCATTCCAGGAACTAGCTATGTTTGTACATACTTCCCTAACATTGCTGTCTTAGAATAGTGCAAAGGTTCAAAATGTCATATATGAAACTTTTAAGTTGCTTAGCTGTCATCTGTATTTCAGACTTGCCCCCTTCCTTATGCCCTTCAGGACACATGTTCTCTAGGTGAATTAACCTTACTCGTGGCATGTGAGAAAACATATTAATCTTGGTGCACTAAAGTAGCCTTCAGGGAGGTACTGCTTTTCTTGTGGTTAATTATTTTATGAATAATCTTGATTTTTTGCACCTCAGAATGTTTTTTTCATGGTGAGTTATTGTTTAAATACATTAATATTTTCACAGGGCCTTTAGTTTCCAAAGGGTTTCACATCAGAGTGATCAAGGATCACAATTGGTAGTCTAAGGAGGCTGTCATAGAAATCAGATTACAGAAACTATTAAGAAACTGGGAACTCATTTTGTGCAGATGATTTTTTGTTGTTTTGTTTTGTTTTTCCCTTGTGTTAATCCAGTCCTGGCTTTGAAAAGAGGAAGAAAAAATTAAATAAGAAATGATGGCTTAAAGTTCCAAAAGGTTTGTGCCATGGTCAGTTAGCCCCATGTCCTGGGGTAGAATATCATGGTGTCAGAAAGGGGCAGTGGAAGAGAAGTGCTAACACAAGGCATACAGAAAGCAGAGAGGAAGCAAGGGACCAGGAGATATATATTCTAAGTAGCCATATCTAGTGGCCTACTTCTTCTATGTAAGTTCCACATCCTAAAGGTTCCAGAACCCATCAAAATAATATTACCACCTTAGACTAAGCCCAAAACACATGAGCTTTGTAGGAAGATGTGGGAGTGGAGGGTGGGGAGGTGTTTATATGTCCTGTACATTCAGCTGGTGGTTTCTTTGTCTATCACTCTTCACTTTCTTTTAAGGCAGAATCTCTCATTCTCAGTGGAAATGGAGCTGACTTGGCAAGCCTGTATGAACAGTAAACTCTGGGGATTTTCCTGCCTCCACTGACTCAGAATTAGGATAAAAGTCACATTATAACATAACCAGTGTGTGTGTGTATGTGTGTGTGTGTGTGTGTGTGTGTACAAAAGTTACCTTTGTTTCAACTAGTTCTTTGAGACATGCATGTAGTATGTGTAGATCACTACCTCTCTTCCAACAACTCTTTCTAGATCCACCCCTTTCTTACCCACCCAATTTTGTTTTCTTTTTACTGAAGCCCCTAATGTCCCATTTTTGTGACCCTGTATTCTTGGATGTGTGGACTTCCACTGAAGTATAGTCAGTTTACCAGACACTACATTTTCAGAGAAAACTATTCTCCTTTGATAAGCCTTTATTAATCACCAGTATTTCCCTAGCTAGGTGATTTTGTGTTCAACCCCCGTCTCCATGCAGAAATTTAGTTAAGCTTGAACTTGCACAAGTACACACTGTCGTAGCTATTGTGAGTTTATATGCACAGCTACCCTGCTGTGCCCAGAAGACTGTTTCCTTGAAGTCATCTGCTGCCTCTGACTCTTACATTCTTCATCCTCTTCTTTCCTAATGAGACTTGGGATTAAGAATGTGATAGATATCTCATTTAGTGCTCATCAACTCCAAGCTTTTTAAACTTGCACTCTGAGGATCCAAACCCAATTCCTCAGACTTGTATATCAAGTACTTACTGACTGAGCCATCTTTCTAAGTCTGATAAGATAACTAAACAATACCACTCAGACAGTGGTGCTGATAGGGACATTTGGGTTCATTTTGTACTTGACTTTGAAAGAAAATTGTCCTTAAGTCACAAACTTGAAAATGATGAGCATAGCTTATGGTGTTCAAAATGTCTATTTCACACAAATGCATTTTATTCACCAGAGATCTCCACTTTTGCAGAATGGTCATAAGACTATAGGGGCAGAGTTTCTGAGTTACATGTTTGCCTGCTTAGGAATTGTTTTCTTCTCCTAATTGAGATAGTCTCTTTTCTAGAGGGATGAGGGAAGTTGATTAGAAAGTAGATGAAACTTAACAAGGTTCAGGAAACCCCAGAAACTTAAATTCACATGCTTGGAAAATTATTAGACCAGCTAAGCACATCCCCAGGGTATATACATGTGTAATGTGTGTGTGTGTGTGTGTGTGTGTGTGTGTGTGTGTGTGTGTGTATCTTTAAGCAAATGCTGAGAGGAATATATTTTTTGACAGACTTGCCTGACTCTGGGCAGGGAGAAACAGGGATGCAGGTTCTTGAGTCCCCTTGTATACTGGGACAGTTCTCATCATGAAGTAGCTCTCTTTGAGTTACATACACTTCTGTAAGTAACCTCTCTCCTTTGATCTGCTTCTGTAAGTGGCCCCATTAAATTCATTGTTTCACAAAGTAGGCTTATGTAGAAACATGTCTCTAGTCTTTTGTCAATTGTTTATATGAAAAGACCAGACATTTGCTCATATTTTCACAGGAAAAGTCACACAACAGAAGGGAGACTGTAGTGGTAAGAATAATCTCTCTCAAACATGAGTGATAAACAAGCAAGAAATAAAGAGCAAATTCTTCAGATTCCCTATAAGGTAAAATGTGTCCAAATGGAAATGACCTTCTATTTAGAAAACAATCAAACTGAATATTTTTCTCTTGATTCCACAAATGACTTTCATCTATAATTGCTGTCAGTCAGCTTTCAATCCTAGACTCTTCAACTGAAATGAACAATGGCCAGACCTTTGAGTTAGATATGAGAGGATTACATCAGTGGTCCCCTGGTCAAAAAGTAAGGTACAAAAAGAATCTTCTGGCCAGATTGCACAAATAAGTTAGTAACACTGGAGGAAAAATACCTTTGTCCTAGCTTTCTTTTTAGAAATGTGATCTAACTCAATTTGGGGGTGAAAGTTTGTTTAGCTTACCTGTCCTGATCACAGCTGATCATTGAGGAAATCCAAGGCAGGAACTTCAGGGAGGATCAGAGGCAGAGGAATTCCTCTACAGGAAGGAATGCTCCTTATTGGCTTAACCCACTATCATTTGCTCAGTATGCTTTCTTATACTACCCAGACTACCTCCCCAGGGTTGGCACAACTCACAATGAACTGTATGTCACCACATCAATAATTAATCAAGAAACTGTCCCATCGACTGGCTTCTAGGTCAGTCTGTGGTTGGGAGGCATTTCCTCAATTAAGGCTCCCTCTTCTCAGACGGCTGTTGCTTGTGCCAAATAGAAGCACACACACAGATATACTCACAAAACAACCAGCCCAACCTTTGTTTCTACTTATCACCTAGAAAAGGATTTCAATAGGATAGCTTTGAAAATTTGTGAATATATGTATATAATTATCATTTAGCTAGTGCCACATTATGAAGCAAAAAGTTCACTCCCTAAACTCATCAACATAAAGTTACTTTGATTCAGTGCTTAAGTGGGTTGACACAAGGCAAACAAAAGTACAAAACACTAAAAGGAAACAAACAGCAAAGATTGATCAAACATATAAATCAGTTTAAATGAAAGTTAAGGGCCATCATATTAAGTCTGGGAGTGTTAACATGATAAGTCACCAAGGGATATTAAAATGTGAATGATATAAAGTTTCAAAGTATAGTGCATCATCTCAGAAAAATATTCAAAGTTTGGAGAAACCTACACATTAACTTTGCAAATATTAAAGCTACCCTGCTCTGTGTGTGGTGAAACTGTGGACCACTTCCTTCCAAGCTTTCTTTTATACCTGCTGTATACATCGAGAGAGTCCATGTGCCAGTTTGTGCAAGTGCAGAAAGCATTAGAATCAATTTCCTTTCCTGCAACTGGGCAAGATTTATTGGAGAGAACTCACTCTGCAATTATAGCGATGTGAGCAATTTGGAGGAAGGTAACAAGGTTTCCATAAAGACAAATGTGGGGTATTAATCTACCCCCTGGATCTCTCTGAAAATGAGTAAATAAGCAAGTGGCACAAATCATTTCCCTCCCTTTGGCAAAATTTCAACAGGAAAGCTATGGAATGAATTATCATTAAGGTTTAGAATGTTTTATCATGAATAAGGAACTGGGAATTGAAATATGCCTCTGCCAGTAGATTAATCTTTCCTTAGTATTCTGTTTTATTCCTCTACTCAAAAATCAATGAATTCCAGCCCACCTGGAAAGTATTGTATGACTTATATGGCTGGAAGTCTATTGCTCTTGAGGTACTTACTCTTACTTAACTCTTGTCTTCTGAGCAGGACCTCATATTCTGGCCTACTCCACCCAGTGGAAATTTACATACATTGCAAAAACACATGAAGTTGGATGGGTAGGGAAGCAGGGTTGGATCTGGGAGAATTGAATGTGTAAAATGTCATTGGACAGAATTTTCAAGGAACTAATAAGATTATATAATTAAATGGGACTCAGTTGTATAATACTAGTCAAATATTTTTAAATCCTTGGTTCAATCTTGAGAAAAAACAAAAATGAAAATAAAATATAAAGAAGCTATGAGATAATTGTGAGACAATGTTTTAACCAATTAAAATATTACTGTTTTAACATGTGAGAAAAAAATTAAATTTATTGATTTTTTTTTTTTTTTTTTTTTTTTTTTTTTTTTTTTTTTTTTTTTTTTTTTTTTTTTTTTTTTTTTTTTTTTTTTTTTTTTTTTTTTTTTTTTTTTTTTTTTTTTTTTTTTTTTTTTTTTTTTTTGTAGATGCCTTGTTTCTCTGTGTCTGGTAGCCAGTACGGGTCTACATTGGAAGCACAACTCAACCCGGAGTGGCCATACACAGGTAAATGAGGAGCACATATCATGAGAATAGGCTTTGAGAGAGGTAGCTCCAGGGAGCTGAGGAGCTGGGAGGCTTCGGCTCTAATGTTCACTTTCTTGAAGAGATAACCAATCCACAGCAGGTTCATCCATTTCTAGATTTCAAGCTTCTGGCTTACATGAAGAAACCTTTCTCAATGCTGAACTGCTCGTAAGTTCAAATGTACATAGACATAAAGGACTGTGTTTCATGTTCATTTATACATATAGATACAGAATCAGACAGAGATCCATGTTGATGGTCCCTCCTAAAACATTCTAAACTCATATCTGTGGCTCCAGTACTTTAGATAACAATCACATTCTTTGATAATCTTTTGTTTTATTTTTTAAAACAAAGATTTTGTATATTTATAACTCCCTCATTCTCTCCTCACTATCTCACAGTTCTGGCAGAACACAACAACTTTTTTAAACTTATTTTTCATATTGATCACATACAAACAGCAAGAGTCCAAACTGTTTGTCCTACTGAAAACTTCATATGTGGTGAAGGATGAAATATACCATGAAACACTTTATGCTGTAGACCTCAGAGATAGTGAAATGCTGAGATAGCTAGGATTAATTTCAGTGAAAAGAACTTTTGTGAGTTTGGTATAGGAGCAGAAGTCTGACATTTAGTCTCCAGCAAGAAGAACGTAGAGATAATGCCGCTAAGGAAAAAATCTGTTCTATTTATAAAATGATGTGCTCATTTTCAAAGCCAGTAATGGAGGTTGAAATGGGCTGCCTGCTTTTTAAGCACAACAGTACTGTAAGCAGCCAAGTCAGCTGGGGTAATATTGAGAAACGAAAACATTATTAGTGAAGAATCTGAGAAGTTCAGTTTAATGGAGCAAAGGCTACTGTTAAACTTGTGACCCAGTTGACAGCTCAGGGTTCACAGAAATATTCACAGGAGAATGAACAGCTTGAAACCTAGAAGCGGATGTTCTTGCCTGGTGCAACTGTTCCTGGAGTGCAAGGGAGTGAAGATAATGGCAGAAATCTGCCATTTATCCCAAGATGAAAAGGGCATCAATCACAGGAGGTATTTCAGAAAAAGCCAGGAGCTACTGGCTTCCTGGTGAGCATGAGACCCAGAAAACATTAGAGCTACTGGGATTCCCACAGAGCTGTGAGGATAAAGACTGTGCTTAGGCCTCCAGGGAAGAAATAGGTTTCAGTGGGCATGAGGAACCTAAAAGGATAACCTAAAATGCATCTCTATTTTGAGCTATCCATCTGGGAATTTAGAGAAAGATCATGTCCAAGGAGGCAGAATAAGATCCAAAATTTTACTCAAAAAAAAAACCAATAAAATTTGAATTATTAAGTAGCAAGCAGGATCATAAACATGATCCAATGACTAAAGGGACTTTGTTGCCAAGACTGTTGACATGAGTTCAATCCTAGAAACCCAGGGGGTGGAAGAGAAGATTTGATTTCTGTAAATTTCCCTCAGCTCTCCACTTGTGTGAGTTCACACACGCACACACACACACACACACACACACACACACACAATGTTTTAATAAAAAAAAAAACAAGCATAGTCAGAAGAGACATTACAATTTACATACTTGGAAGCAAAACCATATCAGTTAATAACATGGATAGTTAAACTGTATTAATGTAAATCCATTTTAGAACCAGTGAAAAAGTGCACGCTGTGTCTATTTACTTATGAGAGCACAGGTTTGCTGGATATGAAATATCCAACATGTTAGTAGGACAGAGTTTCTGTAGTCAGAATACTCCACTTCCAAACAAAGCAATCGTACTTTGTACTTAGGCTGTTTATCAGCAGGACACATTCAAAGTATATAACTCTACTTTGTGTATATATTATGTGTAGTTGTTTGTCTGACACTGCATCATAACTAACATGAAAATAGTAAACAAATATGATGCTTAGGAAAAGAAAAACATTCTCAGCTTTATTATAATTTTATGTGACCCATTGCATATGCAGTCGGTCAGTGATCAAAACACTCTTGAGGTGCATGATGGTACTCAAAAGTCAAAGCAATAAAAGTATATTTCAGGTATCCTATGATTAAATTATATCTTGTCACAGTCAAATAACTCCACTTTGACTATTTCTTCATATAGTGGTAAAAACATGACTTAAATACCCCAGTTTTGAAGGCAAAATTAAGATATAACACAAGGAAAATGCAAAATATTCAGAAGAGTACTCTGTGTGGTGGAAATCTGAAAGCAGCTGTACTGTGGGAAGAATCTGTAACTGCACGAAGAAGGAAGCCATGTGATAGGGCCCCTCAGTAAGACACATCAGGAAGCTAATGTGCAAAGATATCTCAGTGCAGCCACCATGGAAGCAACACACAAAAGCCAGTCAAAATACAGAATGTAGAACAAAAATCAAGATTCTAGTGTGCCTAAAGCAAATACAAAAAACATTGAATTGTACGGATATGATTATCTACTAGGAAAACATATTTCTAACTATATCTCTAATACCATTAAAATGAGAGAAGACTAAACAGATGGCATAAATTTAATTTAATTATCTTTTCAGCTAAAATATAAGAAAATGTATTGAAATGACTTTAATTGGCAATAAAAGAATCTGAAGAGACTATGCAATCTCTTCTCACTTTTCTCTTTTCTTTCTTTTTTCTTTATACACTTATACAATTAAACAGGATTGAATCAGACACCTCATTTCCTTCCTCTAATGCCCAGCATTACTGGCTGACTACTGAAAGAGAAGCTTCATACCAAGGTTAAGAGCAACCTGGGTCTATGATACTAACAGAAAATTTTAGAATCTGAAGATATGAGCATAAAGCACATATCAAAATACAATATCTCCATGATCTGTAGCAAAAGAAGGTACAATCTTCAAAATGACAGTATTAGTATATAGTTTTGATAAATAACTAAGGTTGTTAGATGTATGCTTTGGGAGACATTTGGGGCTTCTATATCCAATAATTCAGATATTTGGCATAAATGAAAGCAGAGGTATAGAATACTTGTTGTGGAATGACTGAAGCAGGAAAGGGTGCTACATTACAGCAGAACTCAAGAGTAGGAAGCAGACACACCCCAAATAAAGGCCATAATATAAAGAGTCATATGGAAATACACTATCCTATAACACAATTAAAAATAAAACTGGAGGAAGAGCATGCACCAATGCACTCTGTAGCAGACAGAGATAAGCTCTGACTGCCAAGGTCCCCCCAGCTGCTGCTGAGGAAATTTGCATGGCCGCCATCACGCCCCCAATTGGTCAAACAGAGAAAGATTGAAGGCTTGAAATTCAGTCCCCTGCCAAGAGCAGAAGTAGAGATTGAGCAGACCTTTTCCTCAGAGGTGACAGGAGGCACACAAGCCCGATTGCCACAACTGACCAGGAGACACCTAAGTGTGAACCACTGAAGCCATAGGAAGACACCAGTGCAAAGATTTACATAATAATATAAAGAACAACAAGGTAACTCCAGAAGAAAGTGGTGATCATACAAATACAAGTCCTGAATTGAGCAATGAAGAGGAAACAGAAGGAAGCAGCACCAAATATTCCTTTATGATGATCATTGAAGCTCTCAAAAAAGATATGAAAAATTACCTTAAAGAAATAGAAGAAAATACAAACAAAAAAATTGGAAGAGATGAACAAATCTATGAAAGAAACATGCCAAGAACAAAAGGTGAAATAGAAGCAATAAAAAAGGCACAAAAAGAGGCAAAGATGGAAATAGAAAATCTGAAGAAAAAAGCTGGGACCACAGATACAAGCAAAACAGAGTTCAAGAGATGGAAGATAGAATCTCTGAAGTGGAAGACTCAGTAGCTCAAATAGATATATCAGTGAAAGAAAATAGTAAAACTAAAAAAGCCATAACTCAAAATGTTTAGGAAATCTGGGACACAATGAACAGACCTAATTTGAGAATGATAGGAATAGAAGAAGGAAAAGAATGCTAACTCAAAGGCACAGATAATGTTTTCAATAAAATCATAGAAGAAAACTTCCCTAACCTGAAGAAGGAAATGCCTATAAAGAAACAAAAAGCTTACAAGACACCAAATAGATATGATCCCGCAAAAAAGTCAGCACGCCACATTATAAACAAGCCACAAAACATACAGAACAAAGAAAAAATTTTAAGAGCTGCAAAAGAAAAGGGCCAACTCACTTATAAAGGCAGACCCATCAGAATAATGCCTGACTATTCAATGGAAATGATGAAAACTAGAAGGGCTTGGTCAGAAGTTATACAGACACTAAAACAGCATGGCTGCCAAACTAGAATACTATACTCTGCAAAATTATCAATCACCATAGATGGAGTAAACAAGGTATTTCAGGACAAAGTCAGACTGAAAGAATATCTATCTACCAATCCAGCACTACAGAGAATATTAGAGGGAAAACTCCAACCTAAGGACCCCAGATACACCCAGGAAACCACAAACAATCAATAATTCCACAGAGGTATACTCCAGAAAAAGGAAATACAAACAAGTTACCACCAAAAATGGCAGGAAATATCAATCAATGGTACTAATTTCACTTAATATCAATGGACTCAACTCTGCTATAAAACATCACATACTAACAAGATGGATACAACAACAGAAAACATCCTTCTGTTGCCTACAAGAAACACACCTCAACTCTCAACTGCAAGGACAAACACAAGCTTAGAATAAAGGGCTGAGAAAGATTTTCCAGTCAAATGGTGCTAAGAAACAAGCAGCAGTTGCAATCCTAAAATCTAACAAAGTAGACTTTAAGCTAAAAGCAATTAAAGGGACCAAGATGCTCACTACTTATTCATCACAGGAAAAATTGGTCAAGAGGAGATTTCAATCTTAAATATTTATGCCCCTAATATAGGGGCAACTACTTATGTAAAAGAAACACTGCTAAAGCTCGAATCCCACATCAGTTCTTACACCCTAATAGTGGGAGACTTCAATACCCCACTTTCAAGCCTGGATAGATCAACCAGACAGAGCCTCAACAGAGAAACAAGGAGTCTAAAGGAGGTTATGATGCAAATGGATTTCATAGATATCTACAGAAGCTTCTACCCAAAGGCAAAGGAATATACATACTTCTCAGCTCCTCATGGAACTTTCTCCAAAATTGACCACATAATTGGTCATAAAGCAAATATCAGCAGGACAAAAAAATGGAATTAATCCCTTGTAACATATCAGACCACAAGGGCCTAAAGTTAGAGTTCAACAACATCAAAAATCAAACAAAGCCTACCAACTCATGGAAACTAAACATGACTCAACTGAAACATCTCTGGGTCAAGGAAGAAATTAAGAAAGAAATCAAAGTCTTCCTAGAATTTAACGAAAATGAATCCACAATGTATTCAAACTTGTTGGACACAATGAAAGCAGTCTTAAGAGGAAAATTCATAGCACCAATGCCTACATGAAAAACCTAGAGAAATTCCACACTAGAGACCTAACAGCTCAGCTGAAAGCCTTAGAACAATTAGAAGTTAACTAACGTAGAAGGAGTAGACGGCAGGAAATAATCAAACTTAGAGCTGAAATCAATACAATTGAAACAAAAAGAACAATACAAAGAATCAATGAATCTAAGAGTTGGTTCTTTGAGAAAGTTAACGAGATAGATAAACTCTTAGCCAAACTAATAAAAAAAATAGAGAGTGTTCAAATCAACAAAATCAGAAATGAAAAGGGGGACATAACAATAGACCCCCAGAAAATACAGAGAATCATCAGATCATATTTTGAAAATCTGTATTCCACAAAAAAATGGAAAACCTAGAAGAAATGGACAGTTTTCTGGACAGGTACCACTTAGCAAAATTAAATGAAGATCAGAATAATTACCTAAACGGGCCTATAACCCTTAAGGAATTGAAGCTGTCATTAAAAACCTCCCCAAAAAATAAAAGCCCTGTTCCTGATGGTTTCAGTCCTGAATTCTACCAGACATTCAAAGAAGAATTGCTATCATTGCTGTTCAAACTATTTCACACATTAGAAACTGAAGGAATATTGCCAAATTCCTTTTATGAGGCCACAATTACCCTAACTCCCAAGGCACTCAAAGATACAACAAAGAAGGAGAATTACAGACCAATTTCCCTCATGAATATTGATGCGAATATTCTCAACAAAATTTTGGCAAACCACGACAAAGTAGGCTTATTCCAGAAATACAGGGCTGGTTTAACATGTGAAAAACTGTAAATGTTATCCATCATATAAACAAACTAAAGGAACAAAACCATATGATGATATCCTTAGATGCTGAAAAAGCCTTTGACAAAATCCAACATTCCTTTATGATTAAAGCCCTGGAGAGATCAGGAATACAGGGAGAATACATAAATATAATAAAGGTGATTTACAAGAAGCCGACAGCCAGTATCAAACTTAATGGAGAAAAACTCAAAGCAATCCCACTAAAGTCAGGAACTAGACAAGGATGTCCTCTCTCCCCTTATCTATTCAATATACTTCTCGAAGTTTTAGCTAAAGTAATAAGGGAGCGAAAAGAGATTAAGGGGATACAAATTGGAAAAAGAAGTGAAACTATCTCTTTTGCAGATGATATGATTGTATACAGAAGTGACCCACAAAATTCTTCCAAGGAACTGGTACGGCTGATAAACACCTTCAACAATGTAGCAGGATACAAGATTAACTCAAAGAAAAACTGTAAAAGAAATAAGGGAAACATTACCCTTCATTATAGCTGCAAATAGTATTAAATACCTTGAAGTAACTATAATCAAAGAAGTAACAGACCTATTTTACAAAAATTTTAAATCACTGAAGAAAGAAATTGAAGAAGATATCAGAAAATGGATAGCTCTCCCACATTCCTGGATTGATAGGATCAACACAGTAAAAATGGCAATTCTACCAAAGGCAATCTACAGATTCAGTGCACTGCCCATCAAAATCCAAAAACAATATTTTTTGGACCTTGAAAGAACAATACTCAATTTCATTTGTAATA
The DNA here is from genome assembly GCA_004025045.1 of Sigmodon hispidus. NCBI lineage: Eukaryota > Metazoa > Chordata > Mammalia > Rodentia > Cricetidae > Sigmodon > Sigmodon hispidus. Next base: position 12,875 of record PVIH01005463.1, on the reverse strand, counting down.
ACAGGAAAGCCAGGACTGCCAAAACCATTTTACTCAACAAAAGAACCTCAGCAGGTATCACCATCCCTGACTTCAAGTTATACTATTGAGCTAGAGTAATAAAAACAGCCTGGTAGTGGCATAAAAACAGACTTGTGGATCAATGGAATAGAATTGAGGATCCAGACATTAACCCAGAAACCTATGAACACCTGATCTTTGACAAAGAATGACAAAACATTCAATGGAAAAAAGATAGTATATTTAACAAATTTTGTTGGCTTGGCTAGACGGAAGTATGTAGAATAATGCAAATATATCCGAGCCTGTCACCCTGCACAAAACTCAAATCCAACTGGATCAAAGACCTCAAGATAAACCCAGCCACTTTGAACTTGATAGAAAAGAAAATGGGAAATGTACTTCTACGAATTGGCACAGGCGACCACTTCCTAAATATAACACCAGTGGCACAGACACTAAGACCAACAATCAATAATTGGGATCTCCTGAAGCTAGGAAGCTTCTGTAAAGCCAAGGACACTGTCAATAGAACAAAACAACAGCCTACAGAATGGGAAAGATTTTCACCAACCCTACAAGTGATAGAGGACTGATCTCTAAGATATATAAAGAGCTCAAGAATCTAGAGGCCAAAACCTTGAATAACCCAATCAAAAAATGGGGTACAGATCTAAAAAGGGAATTCTCAGCAGAGGAATTACGAATGGCTGAAAGGTACCTGAAAAAGTGCTCATCATCTTTAGCCATCAGAGAAATGGAAATCAAAACAACTTTGAAATACCAGGTAACACCTGTTAGATTGGCTAAGATAAAAGGCACAGATGACAGCTTATGTTAGAGAGGATGCGGAGCAAGGGGAACACTCCTCCATTGCTGGTGGGAATGTAAGCTTGTTCAGCCACTTTGGAATACAATATGGAGGTTTCTCAGAAAATTGAGAATCAATCTCCCCAAGGACCCAGCAATACCACTTCTGGATGTATAACCTCATGATGCACAGTCATACTCCAAAGGCATTAGCTCAACTATGTTCATAGCAGCATTATTTGTAATAGCAAGAACCTGGAAACAACATAGATGTCCCTCAACTGAAGAGTGGATTAACAAACTGTGGTACATCTACACAATGGAGTACTACTCAGCAGTAAGAAAAAATGATATCCTAAAATTTGCAGGTAAATGGATGAACTTGGAGAATATTCTCCTGAGTGAGGTATCACAAATTCAGAAAAATAAGCATGGGATGTCACTCATTAGTGGTCTCTACACAAACAAACAAGAAAAAAGCCAAGCATGCCCAAGCTGCAAACCACAACCACTGAACAGCTTGGGATCAGATACACCCTGGACTGACTCTTTGGATCCTACTCCACCTAAAGGTACACCTTACTCACTCTTGAGGGAGAGGAGACAAAACTGGATCTGCCAGGAGTGGAAACTGAACTAAGTAATATTACGTCAGTGGGACCATGGAACTGTTTGTTGCCTCACCAGGGAGGGGATGGGGTGTTGTGGATAAGAAAAAATGATCTGATGTGGCGGGAGCGGCAAGGGACCTTGAATGATATACAGAGATAGAAAGCGTGACTTGTTTGTTCATAATAACAATAATAATAACAATAACAATAATAGTAATAATAAGAAAAGAAAAAAACAAATGAAACTGGAGGTGTCTGCCTCCATCTCTAGCTCTTCACACAGATCTTCTCTTCCAAATCTCTTTCCTAAGCACTTATTCATTTGTTTCATCTCCAAATTCCAGGAGGCATTGCCTGGGAACCTTTCAGCTAAACCTGCCAGGAAAGCAAATGGGCCATTGGAGCAGGTAGGAAACCTTCATATCTTAATTCTCCTTTCTTTTCTTCAAATTGAATCCCCAGATTCCTCCTCAGCTCCGTAGAAAACTATCTGTTGGAACCTCTTCTCGCATTCTTCCACAATTCTCAAGAGACCAAACAGATCCTTGTAGAGCACCCTGATATCTTTCTGACTATAAAATTCTCTCAGAACAGCCCTTCTAGTTCATCCATACTCCTAAAAATCAGTTCCCAGTGCCCAGAAACCCTAAGGCTTCTGCCTTATTAGTCACTCTTAGCAGGTAAACTACATTTACCACCCTCTCCTAAGACTAGAGAGGATAGCAGAAACCAAAGAACAATGACTACAAAAAGAAAATTCCACTAAATAAAGTCAAAACCAGATGTCAGCACTCATCATCAAAGGGACATTAACAACAAACAACATCAAAAAGGGCATTAACAGCCTTAATAAATATGGTAGAGCTTCTTAAGGAGGAAATAAATACATTAAAGAAGCTGTGAAAATGTAAGTAATAACTGAAAGAAAATGAATAAAACATTTCAAAGCCTGAAAATGCAAAGAGCATATGGAAGACAGCAAAGACAAAAGAAGAACTCAAACAGAGACCTCAGAATCAAGCCTCCACAGAATTTAAGAGGTGGAAGGGAAAATCTCAGGCAGTGAAGTCAAGATAGAAGAAATGAATATCCTGGTAAAAGAAAATGTATGAAATTTTCAGGTACAAAATATCCCCAAAATCTGGGACACTACATAAGGACCAAAAATAAAAATAAGAGGAATAGGGGCTGGAGAGATGGCTCAGAGGTTAAGAGCACTGACTATTCTTCCAGAGGACCTGAGTTCAATTCCCAGCAAAACCACATGGTGGCTCACAACCATCTATGATGAGGTCTGGTGCCCTCTTCTGTAAAACTGTATGCATAATAAATAAATAAAATTTAAAAAAAAAAAGAGGGATAGAGGACAGAGAAATAACAGGATTTATTACAAAACAGACAGGATAACAAAACAAAATATTTATGACAAAATTATAAAAGAAAATTTTCCCAACCTATGATGCAAGTAATTATCAAGGGGCAAGAAGCATACAGAATACTAAATAGACTGGACCAGAAAGGAAATTAAAACACTAAATGTACAGAACAACAACAAAAAGACATTAAAATCCACAAGAGGAAATATCCAAATAACATATAAAGATAGACTATTAAAAAAATTCTTGACTTCCCAATGGGGACTTAATATTCAGAAAGACCTAGACTTCAATGTAAAGAATAGAAAAGAGGTCCAAGGTAGAGTGGGAGTAAGGGAATTCATTAGAGCAAAGAAAAATACTTTTAGCTAAATACATAAATAGAAAATTAACAAATCAGGGAAACACCATTCATAGCAGCTTCAAGTAATATAAAAAATATTGGGGTAACTATAACCAAGCAAATGAAAGCCTTATATGATAAAAATAACAAGATACTGAAGAAAAAAATTCAGAAGATATTAGTAGATGACTTTTTTTTTTGTTCATGGATCAGTAGGGTTAGTAACATAAAAATAACCCTTCTACCAAAACCAGTCTACAGATTCAATGCAATCACCATCATCAACAACAATTGATAGAGGGCTAGAAATAACCAAAATATATAAGTAGATCAAACTTGAGTATCAAGAAAACAAATAATCAAATTAAAAATGGAATATAGAACTAAACAGATTTTCAAAAAGGAAAGTCAAATGACTAAGAAACATTTAAAGAAAAATCAACAGTCTTGGTCATCAGAGAAATACAAATCAAAATTGCTTTGAAACTTCATATCATACCAGTCAGAATGATCAATATCAATAAAACAAATGGAAGATCATGCTTATAAGGAAATTCAAGTAAGGTAAACACTCATCTATTGTTGGTCAGCATACAAATTTGTCCAGCTGCTATGGAAGCCAGTGATTTCTCAGAATGGGGGGAATCAACCTACAGCAAGATTTAGCTATAACAGTCTTGGGCATATACTCAAAGGAGGCTCTTCATCCTACTCTGGAAGCACATGGTCAACCACATTCAATGCTGCTCTATTAATGATATCTAGAATTTGGAAACAGATGAAAATGCCCACCAATGGAAGAATAGATAAAGAAAATGTGGTAGTTTTACATGATAGAATATTAACCAGTCATTAAAAATTAAAATCATGAAATTCACAGGTAAATGGATGGAATTACAAGAAAATCATCATAAGTAAATTAACACCAAGAAAAAGAAATATATAATCACTTATATGTGGATGGTACCTTTTAAGTTTTTGATAAAGTTACAATTCAGAGAACCACAGATACACACACACACACACACACACACACACACACACACACACACACATATATATATATATATATGTATATGAGGGATATCTAAATAGGTAAGACAGAGCCCTCACTGATCTTTCTCAATACCAGTGAAGCTTCAATACTGAGAATGGGTTACATCTAATTGAGTTGTTGTCCCATTCCCTCATATAATCAAGGCCGTAGAAAATGCTGTAGCCTGTTCTTCACAAACTTATGCATGCTGTCAGAGGACAAAGGTAAATGCCAATGCAGCCACAAAATCTTCAATCTATAGTGGTGTTCTGTCTGTAAGATATGCTACTGGAATGATGGCACAAAGTTTATGGGAGAAACCTATGAATATCTGATTTTAAGGACTAAATTATGAGACAAAATCCATACTCTACACTGCTTGGTTGACTATGAACATGAAACTAGATATCCCAGGAACTACAGGAAAATCAAATTCCACTATTTTAGAAAAAAAAAGTATCAACAAAATGACTTTCAATGACACTCTGCTGTACTCAAAGATTGGTGCCTTGCTCAGCCATCATCACACAAAATTTCTCCTGAAGAACTTGGGAACAAATACAGAGATCCACAAATATAAAATATTCAGAGACTGAGGAACATCAGAACACTCAGCTATATGTGAGATGTCTTTATGGAATCCCTCCAGTCAGGTTTGAGGGAACTCACGGGAAGACACAGAAGAAAGAGTGTAAAAGCCTGAGAGGATGGAGGACACCAAGGAAAAATCTTCTAAACACAGCAGGACTGACACGTTTAAAGACTCACAGACACTGAGGTACCATGTATATGGCCTGCACCAGTCTGCCTCTGATGAGGTCCCAGACCTGAAAGGAAAAGTAGATATACACCACCATCCCTAACCCAGAAGGCATACCCATATGTAAATGAAAAATTAGCTTTCTCCAAGAGAATTTCACCTGGAAAACAAACTAATCTTAAAGATGGGCCATGAGTCCAGCAGGAGACACTCAACACAAAACAAACTCAGTGACATCTTTGGAGGTTCTTTGTCTCATAATGCTGTTGTTTATAGTTTTATTTTTACTCTATTTAAATTTTTACCTTATAGGTTTAGAATATGTATTATGGCTTCTAGTTTTATATTTTAGAGAATCTTGAGTATGCAAACAAGTGTTTCTCTACATCTATACTGGTTTCTTTCACCCTGTCTTGGGCTCTTTTATTTCCATTGTTTTATTCTGTCCTAATGCAATTTGTCTGGTTTTTGTATTATCTTATTTATTGTATTAAAATCACTTGGATGCCTGCTTGTTTTCAAATAAAAAGAACGGAGGTATATTTAGATCGGAGGGAGGCAGGAAGAACTTGAAGGAATAAAAAAATAGAAACTGTAATCAACATATCATGAAAAAAGTAGATTTCCAACAAGTGAAAAATTAAGAAAGATATTCAAATAAATATGCTATAGAAGAAGGGTAGATATAGTGGGAGCTAAATATTAAGTAACAATGTGTATAGTGTGACGACATGGATTCATCCATACAAAGCTTTTGTTTTGTTTCAGAGAAGTATTTGGTACCTGAGGTTGGAGCTCAGGTCTGTGAGTATGCCTGACAGCCAATAGATTCAAAAGTTAGGTTCACACCAGAAGGTTATGATAATAGCTACTGTACCTGCACCCCTTTCCCCAATCCTGGAATGCCAAGATGTGCAGTACCTTGTTTATGTAGATTTTTCTTTAAAACTCCCTCCCCTTGGTACCAGGGGGTTGATACCGTGAAACAATGGTTATTGACCTGGACTCGTTTAAAACCTGTATGTAACAATAAAACCCTCATGCATGTTACAGCATGTCCAACTCTGTGGTGGTAATTAAAAATTTCTAGACACAAACATAATGTGTGGTGCATTGGCCTGGAAGAAACTCCCAAATACACGCCATGGACTCTCGAGTGGAGAACCGCATGGTGAGCACATCGTATCTGTAAGGGCCATGGTCCTCAGATCTCTATGGGGACAGAGGGTCCCATATTTATAAAGAATGCCATGGGTTAGCCAATTTCTCTCCTAGATTTAGTTGCCCTCTGTCCTCTGTGATGTTTATGTTTCTCCGTATTTGGGTTCTTGATTATAAAGAGTGCCAAAAGTCAGGCGGTTTCTTCCCCTCTGAACTTAGTCTTAGTAAATTGTTAAGAAGTTAATGCATGTGCTCATAATCTTTCTGCTATTATTGAAAAGTCTAAATTTGCCACCCTTTGCAGGCCATAAAAGCCAATGCTCTGTGTGGGCTGGCCTCTTGAAAGATTCTTTGATTTGGCCCTCCCTAAAGAACCAAGAAACTGATCAGAGAGGACATGGACCTGTCCTCAGGGACAGCAGACTGACAAGCAGAACCACTCTACAGATGGTCCTCCAGAATGATGTAAATTTTGCATGTGTGTTAGTGAACCGTGAGGCCTGGGTATGCTAAAAAAAAGTCTTTTCTAAATCAAAACCTTCGCCAGGACCCAGGGCACAGATAGATAATAAAGAGCTCCAGACCGTAAAATAAAATAATCTTACCTGAGCATCTGTAAAAGAGATGGCTTACCCCTAGGAAGAGAAAATAAAAAAGAACTCCTTAGCTAATTGGGAGCATAAGAAGTTGTAATCAAGAAGAGGTGTTAACAAATCACAAGAGAAGGAGGTGATTAAGTGAAAGAAACAACAGAGAGTGAGAGAAAAAAAAGATGGAGCTCTTAATAGAGAAAGCAAATATGAAGTTGGTAAAAGACAGGGTGCTAGAGAAACTTCCAAGAACTCCCAGAAAGTCCCTGCATAGGTCTCCCATCAATAGCAAAGGTGTTGCCTAAACAGGACTTCCCCCATAATCAAGCAAATAACCACCCTAAGTCCCATCACAGAACTTGCATCCAACAATGAATAAAAGAAGAGACAGGGATATAAGGCTGAGTACTGGACTGAGTTCCTCGTCCAGCTGATGGCAGGAGAGGAGACACTACATAGGCAAGGGGATAGGGACTATGAGGAAAATTCTCATAGTGATGGCTGGCTGAAGCTCTGGGAAGCTCACTGAGTCAAGAACAGCCACCTGAGAACCATCTGGAAAAGGAACTAACCCCTCCAAAATAAGGCAACTGTCCACTAGTATGGAAAATATGTAGAGCCTCAAGGGAAGGGTTCAAACTGTGTTTCTATACATGGAATGGCACCTCGGAACCCATTCCCTCCAGAGAAACACCTATCCCAGTCTTGATATTAGGATGAGGAAATTGAACATGTTGGAACAAGGGGATACATGGATAAAAAATGAGACATTATTCTATAATAATAAAAATAAAAAATAAAGAAAAAATTTTAAAAAATGCTTAAAAAAAAACAAAGGAAACTCACAGGGATGGGGCATAGTTTTATAATCTGTATCTACAGGCCATACATGCAGGAGGATGGTCATGTAAGGCACAGCTCAGATCCTACAGGGAAGTTCTGAGTACTGTAGTCACACAGACTGAGTCCTATATCCACCTCAATATCATTCCTGGAAAACAGCTTCATTTTTATTTATTTATTTTTATTCCTGCAAGGAGTCTTTATTTTTTTTTAATTTATGTAATTAAAAAGTCAAACAGCCATATATGGTGTAACTTAATGTAAAATGTACAGATATAATCATTAAAAGTTGGTTATTGTTTTATGTAAAATAAAAAAAGAGAGAGAGACTGCTTACCAAGATCTACTTATTCCCTCACATGAGAAAACAAAAACTGTAGAACTTTATTGTAAACATTGCCACCAACTGCAAAGCTTGTCAGCTAACCAATGCTGTTGCTAACCCTAAAAACTCTGAATAGCAACTCAGAGAAAAAAGTCTAAAGCCTACTGGAAAGTGGACTTAATTTAAATAAAACCTAGCAGGTATAATTACAGGTATCTGATAGTTTTTTTAGATATTTTTTCCCAACCAAACATAAAACAGCACAAGTGATGGCAAAAGGTTACTTAAAAACATTTCCTATAGGTATAAATTCCCAACCATGATAAAGTCAGACAGTAGACCACTTTTTATACCCCACGTCAGTCAGAGTTTAGCTACCTTTCTAGAAAATGATTAAAAATTATATTATACATACAGACCCAAGAATTTAGGACAAGTAAACAAAATAAGCTATACTCTAAAATAAAACCTAATTAAATTAACCATAAAAGCTGCCACAGACAGAGTGGTTCCCTTTGCCTTATACAAGACCAAAAATTTCAAAAATTAACAAACAATCATGAACATTTTTGATAAAGTTAATATATATAATTCAATATTAAAAAAAAGCCTGAAAGAAGGTTTTGAACATGAATGTACAATAACTAAAATAAATATAAGAATTATAAATATAAATTAATCAAGGTAAAGAATAAACTATATTTAATTCATTTTTTAATTTACAATAAATTCACAATATTGTATTGAGAAGAAGGGGTTTAAAAATAATTGATGAAGCAAAATAGAGATTTGAAACTAATCATACAAGTTGAACTGACATTTAACAAAGTGAAATTTCAATTCATTAAAGAAACCATAAATTTCTTTTTAACAAATTTTGTTCAAAAATAAGACTTGTTTATCTCTGAAAACATAATTCATTCACTTTAACCTGCATTTTAGGGACAAAGTCTCAGCTCTATCAGTTCTAACAAGGTAAGTTCAGTCACTGTCCCAATATACTAACTGGAATCACAGAAGATTATTAGAAAATACAACTGTTAGAAAACCTAGAATAAATGGATAGATTTCTAAATGCATATAAACTACCAATATCAAAGCCAAATAATAAAAACAATTAAAACAAACTCATACAAAATACAAAATTGAATAAAGTAAAAGTTTTCCCAGCAACAAATGGAGAAGAGCAGCCTCCTGAACTACAGCCTACTAAAAGGTGAGTGCCACCCCTGACTTCCAGTCCAAGCAGAGACTGTTGAGCTCTGAAGCCCCACCCAGGGTCACAGCCACTGGAACCCCACTCACATCCAGCACTGCTCTAAACCAAAGCCAGATGGGAAAGACCATGCAAGTACAAAACCCAGCAAAATCATCCAGAGGGACAACCCACAACCAAATGCTGCCCAAACCACAAATGACTTCGTCATACTGGGATCCCAGCAACTTCACAGAAAAGTAGAGACCTAGAGGCCCCTGGCTCACAGCCAACTAAGAAAACAATCCCAGAAACAACTAGAGACCCACAGATCCCTGGCCCACAAATGACTAAAAGCCAACTAAGAGCTGACTACGTGTTAACCAAGGAAGCAATGGGCAGATGCCAGGGTAAGAATATATATATAACAATATAAAGAACAACAAAACACCACCAGAAGAAGCTGGTGATTCTAAAACATCAAGACCTGAGCATTGCAATAAAGAGGAAACAGAAGGAAATAACCTTAAACACAACTTTATTAAGATAATAGAAGCCATAAAATAGAATATGAAAAACTTCCTTAAAGAAATAGAAGAAAATACAAACAAAAAAATTGGAAGATTGTAACAAATCCCTGAAAGGAAATAAAGAAAACCAAGGAAAAGAAAACAAATTGGTAAAAGAAACATTCCAGAAATTAAAAATTGAAATAGAAGCAATAAAGAAGGCAAAAGCAGAGGCAATGTTGGAAATAGAAAACTTGAACAAACAAATAAAATCTACAGATAAAAACATAACCAACAGAATGCAAGAGATGAAAGATAGAATCTCTGGAGTGGAAGATTCAATAGTGGAAATAGATACATCAAAGAAAACACTAAAACCAAAAAAGTCATAACACAAAACATCCAGGAAATTTGGGACACCATGAAAGGACCAAACCTGAGAATAATCAAAATTGAAGAATAACAGATCAATGGCACAGGTGACTACTTCCTAAATATAATATCAGTAACACAGACACTAAGAACAACAATCAATAACTAGTATCTCCTGAAACTGAGAATCTTCTATAAGACAAAAAACACAGTCAATAATGTGGTGGAATGTTCTGTATGCTGTAAATAAAATAACTGTTTTGGCCCATGCATGACACTGTAGAAGTGGGTGGAGAATCAGAGGCAGCCAGGTAGGAGAAGGAGGGTGGAGTTAAGAAAGTCTCCATTCGACCCCCAAGAAGAACAGACATGTAAGAGGTACTGGCCAGCCACGGGCTGAGCCACGTGGTGGGCAGATTAATAGAAATGGGTTGAATTAAGATGAAAGAGCTAGCTAGTAATGGGCATAAGACATGGGCCAAACAGTTTAAAGGATATAAGCATGTGATTCATTTCTTTGGGCTATAAAAGCCGCAGTGCACGAACCAGGTTCCAACAGCCACTGCACATGCCAGGTCACAAACCTCCTGGACCCAATACCGTCCAGAAAAAACTTAATGCAACAGACAAAAAGATAGTCTACAGAATGGACAAAGAGCTTCACCAACCTTACCTCTGGCAGAGGACTGATCTCTAAAATATATACAGAACTCAAGACACTACAGCCCCTAAACCCAAATAATCCAACTTAAAAAATGAGTTCAGAGCTAAAAGGAAATTCTCAACAGAAAAATTACAAATGACTGAAAGGCACTTAAAGAATTGTTCAACATCTTTAGCCATCACAGAAATGCAAATCAAAACAACTTTAAGATACCACCTTACACCTGTCAGTATGGGTAAAATCAAAAACACAGATGGCAGCCTATGCTGGAGACGATGGGGAGCAAGAACACTCCTCCATTGTTGGTGGGAGTGTAAACTTGTACAGCCACTGTGGAATGGTCTATGGCAGTTTCTCAGGAAAATGAGAATCAATCTCCCCAAGGATCCATCAATACCACTATACCCAAATGTTCACAGCAGCAGTATTTGTAATAGCAAAAATCTGGAAATAACCTAGATGCCCCTCAACTGAACAATGGATTAACAAACTGTGATACTTCTACATGATGGAGTACTACTCAGCAGAAAAAAAAAATGATATACTAAAATTTGCAAGCAAATGGATGGATTTGGAGAATATTCTCCTGAGCAAGGTATCACAAACCCAGAAAGATAAGCAGGTGATGTACTCACTCATAAGTGAATTTTTGACAAAAAGCAAAGAATACTCAAGCTCTAAACCACAACCCCTGAACATCTTGGGGTCATAAGTAACTTAAGAGACATCCAGGGATTCCTCTAGGAAGAGAAATTAAAGAAGATATCCTTAGCAAATTGATATCATAATGGGTAGCAATCAAGGAGAGGTGGGAACAAATTATGTGAGAAGGAGATGGCTGGTAAAAGAAGCAACAAAGATGGAGAAAAAAAGAAATGTATATCTTGACAGAGGAAGCCAGTGTGGGGTTGGAAAGAGGCTAGATGCTAGGGAAACCTCCAAGAACTCAGAAGATATCCTTGGTAAGGTCTCCAACCAATAGTGGAGGGGGTGCCTAAATAGGACTTCCTCTATAATGAAGTGAATAATGACCCCAAGAGTCATTATGGAACCTTCATCCAGCAACTAATAGAGGCAGAAGCAGCGATATATAGCTAAGCACCAGGTAGAGCTCCCAGTCCAACTGAAGAGCGATAGTGGAGAGTCTACATGAGCAAATGTTTAGGGATTATGAGGAGGAATCTCACAGAGACTGCTGACTGGACTCTGAGGAGCTCATAGAATCAAAAACAGCCACTGGAGAAACATTAAGAAAAGGAAATAAACCCTCTGATGGTAGACAACTATCAATTGTCATGATCATACAAGCATAGGAGTAGGATCAGCATATGTTTCTATGCATGATCTGACACCTTAGAGCCCATTCCCTGCAGAGAAACACATAATCCAGTCCTAATATTGTGATGAGAAAATCAGACCTACCTCAAATGGATACACCAGACTGAACTGACCCACCTTGGGTATTTTTGCCCTTTTTGTGGAATGGGTAAGGGGATAGGGTGGGGGAAGGCTGAGAGATGACTGGAAGGATTGGGAGAAGGAAAGAGAGTGTGAACAGAGGGATACATGGAAAAAACTTTCTAAAATAAAAAATTCCCTCAATCTCATAAAAAGCTCAATAAACAAATGTAAAAAGCAATTGAGAGTATACCTATGAGAAGAAAAAAAATTAAGATCCTTGAACATTTCATTTTATAGTCTAATGCAGAACAAGGGTATGTTAATGCACTGCTAGTGTCAATGTACTGTGAAAGCATTTATCTAACATTTTCTAAAAATTTGACTGCTTATAACCTGCCACACATATACTACTCTTTTTAGCATTCAAGTCTTAAAGTGTAAGAAAACTGTTTTCAGTTGGAAAAGCCAGGTGATAGAGACTTATTGATATGTAATTTTATTATATTTTGACAATAAAATCTAAAATATTTTTCAAAATTCCCATAAAGGAAAGTTCAGAATTAGATGAATTCTACTAAACTTTAAAGGAAAATCTTAATTCAAAATTCCAATACATATTCCAATTTTTTACATATTTTATATGTAAAAAGAAAGGAATGCGGGGACCTGTGCTCTCTGCAGCGTCCCAGCGCACTCTGGAGCAGGGGCAGCTGAACTCTGCACCTGGCCACACCCGCAGCCCCTGCTGCTCAGGGAATCTACTAAGAGCCCTACTGCGACCCTGAACTGAGTGAACTGAGCAAACCAACTGCAGGGGTCTATGAGGGGCGGATTCGAGCCCTGACCAGAGGTGAGGAGGGCTCGGCGGGCCTCAGCGCC